>CAUYPK010021683.1:0-82803 GCA_963574355.1 Loris lydekkerianus
TAGCAATGACTCAGCAAGGCCCGGCCTGAAACTGCCTCTACCTAGATACAGCCAATGTGGTACCATGCCACTGGCCCGACCCTGTCACTCACCTCTTCCCCTGCCCTCTTTCCCTGCCCCTTCTCCACAATAAAAAAATAAAAATTAAAATTAAAAAAAAAAAAAAATCAACTGCTAAAGTTCAAAACGGGCTTCTTGTACTAAATCTGAATCCTCATTATTTAATCCCAACCAACAAAGAAGCCAAAGTTTTGCTTAAAGCCAATTCATAAATTTTCATCTTCTCTTATGCCAGTCAGTTGTTTTTGCAACCTAAACAGAAGGTATCGCATTTTTATGTTGGTTTAAAGTCAACATAATTTTATTTAAGTGGGTTTTTTTAGGTTGGAAATTTTTCTCCAACAGTTTTAAGTATACAGGTATGCAATTAAAAATAGAATATATACTTACCTTCTTATTGTCAACAGAAACCATCTATGGAAATATTTCCAGACATCCATTTTGACACGCCAACTTCCTAAGTCTTTTTTGAAAAGTGGTTATGTTTTTCACTTGTTGGCCGCCTTCCTGTCAGATTAGGTGAGCTGGTCATTGTTTCTCCCTTATAATGTGGCTAACAGATTCTGTCAGATGTAAGAGAAGAATTCACCCTTCTATTTCCTGCGCTTTTAATCCCGTATCCAATGTGTGTATGCTTTCATGGGTGTGCATACTCTTGCTCAGGAATAATTTAAAACCACTTGTCCATTTTGTGAAGGTAATTTTAATGAAAACAATATAATTGATACAAGTGTTTTCTTAAGTGAGTCCATCTATATTTCCATACTCAGTAGTGTGAATAAGGCAGGAAGTGGGGGGGGGGGGGCAGAGTTGCTGCTCAAATTTTGTTTTCCTGACAAGCAGCCAGGTCTGGGTGCAGCTGCACATTAAATAGAACAAGTAGCTATTAGTAAAGTCAACTCCCTTTCTTAGTTTTAGATAAAAATTAAAAAGTAATGAGTTTTAAAGTTTTCTTCACACATCCTAGTGGATTGATTGCTTGTTGTCCTTAGGGTTAAAACACACTGTCTTGGTTTATAAGATAAATCCCTAACCTCACATTCATGGCCTTCCCCAAAGTGCTCCCACCCACATTTCCATGTTTATTCCTCTTTCCTCTCTTTGCAAGTCTCCAGAAGCCTTCCACTCACCTTCTTGCTCTTCCAGCACTGAAGGCATAATAGTGCAGGGCTTCCCCAACTATCACCTGTAAACAAATCATCTGGGGATCTGGTCACACAAAGATTGAGAAAAAGTATGTCTGGGGTGAGGCCAGAAATTTTGCATCTCTAATAAGCTCCCAAGAGATGCTGATGCTTCTGGTCTGTAGATGATCTTGAGCAAAAAAAAAAAAAAAAAGGAAAAAAAGGAAAAAAAAATAAGAAGAAAACACTCAATTGTCCAGGAATACATTTGACTAATTCCCTGCTATTGGGTAAGTCACACCTTGACTGTCAGGTTTTTAGCACCTGTTCTGCAGGATCCGTTCATTCATCCATTCCTACACACCTTCGACAGATATTTACTGAGCATGTAATATGTATCAGGCATCATGTCTGTTGTTACATAATTAGATTGGATGAATCCTGTTGGATTTAGGTATCAAAGAGTTGAGCCTAGTATATTGTTGGGTGAATTAAGTGATTAACTATAAATGGAAACAGATATCAATATATTTGTAAGTTTGTATGCATTTAAGTAGTATGGATACACACATACATGTGTGCATTTAAGTACATGCACCCACATATACATTTACACACACAAAGACGCACACACATATACATGTTTCTACTTTTTACCTAAATGAAGCCTTTGGTTCACACTGGTCTTTTGGCCAGCAATGCCCTGCCTTCCTCCTCTTGTCTAAAGATACCCCCTTTTTTTTTTTGTACCTACCCTTTCCATATCCCTTCAAACTGAGCAAACTCTCTTTCTCTTTTATACCTGTTACTTTGTGCACATTTATGTGGCATATAGAAAATACTAAAAAGGCTATTATTTCCTTTTTACAGTAATGATTTTTTTTAATCTCTTTAAAAGAGAATTGATTGTGCCTCATACTTTTGAAATGCAGTGCATTACAGTTGGAAGAAACTCCATCCATGTGTATCAACAATAACCCTATCATTTTAAGTTTTTATATGTTAAAGAAGGTGATGGCTAATGTTAACTCAGAAATTCTGTGATTTCTTTTTTTCTTATTCATAGGCTTTTGGTTAAATGGAATTTTGTTCAAAAGCTATTATATTTATAGGATAATATTGGAAGAACTTATATCTATACATTAAAAATGACAAATATTCAAGAAACTATAATACAAGAGACTTTAAATAAGACATTATTTTAATGATTATACATTCCATTCACTGTTATGTTACTGTTCCTTGAAGATGAAGCCTACATTTTATACTCTTATACTACATTTTATAATTCAGAGCACTTACCTTTCTCTACTAGGTAGCAATCACTAAATAGCTATTAAAGAGAAAATATTAGAGACATTTTTAATATAACACAATGAAAGGTTTTGAGCAATCCACAAAATTATATCAGACAAATAACATAATTAAAACTCATGTTTTGGCCAGGTGTGGTGGCTCAAGCCTATAATCCTAGCACTCTGGGAGGCTGAGGCAGGTGGATCACCTGAGCTCAGGAGTTCAAGACCAGCCTGAGCAAAAGTCAGACCCTGTCTCTAGAAAAAAATAGAAAAATTAGCTGGGTGTCATGAAAGGCACCTATAATCCCAGCTACTTGGGAGGCTGAGGCAAGAGAATTGCTTGAGCACACAAGTTTGAGGTTGCTGTGAGCTATGACATCATGGCACTCTACGCAGGGTGACAGAATGAGACTCTGTCTCCAAAATAAACAAGGATCCCTCCACCCCAAAATTCATGCATAGTCCTTTCCTCTTTTATTTTTTGCCTTATGTGAACTCAGTACCATCACTGTGCTGGCACACACAAGGAGTCACAACAGACTCTTAATCTGTACCTCTTAAGTGTCTTCCATGAGTTCTCTTTATGCTTGTGGTGGGAATAAGAGCCATGAGAAGGCTCTTCACTCACGATGCACACTTTCATCACTATAAGACTATCTGAAAATTCTATGTAGGAGCTAGACTATATCACCACTTTTAGTTCAGAACCACAACAAATATGTGCTTTATATCTGGTTAAGAAAGGGTGAGTGTATGACACTTTAAAAATTGGTGATACCTACATATAAAGAAGAAAAGGCATCTAGAAGTCTCTAGAGTCTCAGTCCATTCTGACTTTCATTATCTGAAATTCAAAGCCCAGACAACTCTTGCTGCCAGTTCTCATGCACTCTTCTGTATCAGTTAGTTATTGATAGGTAACAAACAATTCCAAATCTTATGACTTATAACAGAAAGTAATTATAATTTCATGAGCCAGCTCAGCAGTTTTTTAGAGTCAGCTGGGTTTCCTCCTGTGTCTGGGGTAAAGGCTGGGCCGTGGCCTTGGCTGGAACAGGTAGGATGGCTAGGACCTCCAGCCTGGACACTCCTTCTACAGTGGAAATTAGGTTTCTTCTCACAGTGGCAAAGGGGGAGGTTTGGTAAAAAGAGAGCACAAGAGGACTTGTGAGGGCTAGGATCTGAACCAGCATAAAAGCAATTTCAAGACTAGGAAATAGGGATTGTGTCTTCTATTCCTATTTTACTCATCATTGCATAAATAATAAAATTCTGACAAATAGAAGATGATGATACATGCTTTGGAGAGAATGCGGGATAGAGGCTGTGTATAGCCCAGTGAATGGCAATGCATGATCTGTAGGTCCCAAACCTTAGTTTAGATTTCTAGCTCTTCCAGTTTGTATCTGTGGGGTCTTGGGCAAATGGCTTAGCTTATGCTAAGGTTTAGTTATTCATCCTTAAAATGCATATGATACAAACATAGAGGGAAGGTATTAAACATGAGAATTGAAATATATAATACATGCCAGCCTGAGCAAGAGTGAGACCCTGTCTCTACTAAAAATAGAAAAATATAAATAAACTAGCCTGGTGTTGTGGTGGGCACCAGTAGTCCAAGCTACTAGGAAGACGGAGGCAAGAGAATCACTTGATCCCAAGAATTTGAGGTTGTGAACTGTGATGATGCCACAGCACTCTACCCAGGAAGACAGAGTAAGACTTTGTCTCTAAAGAGAGAGAGAGAGAGAAAGAGAGAGAGAGAGAGAGAGAGAGAGAGAGAGAGAGAGAGAAAAGAAATATGTAGTTCATGGAAAGCACTTGGTACATGGTAAAACCATGATGAATGATCACAGAGGATGGTGACAAACTCTCTTAATGGTTTCAAGTTTACGTTTCCCTCAATAGTAATCTTCAGGAGGGAGGGAGGGTTTGTCTTCTTTGTTTTATCAGCTATACTTAGAGTAGTGGTTAGCAGACAGCACACTTCAAATAAATACCTGTGGAATGAAAGAAATGATAAATTCCAGTGTTTACCAAGTGTAATTTGCTTTAGTTTTCCTTAAAATAACTCGATGCTAAAACATTTTCATTACGGCAACTTGGGACAAGACTTCTTTCTTTCATTGTTAATAAAAGATTGGTTTAAGAGGATGTGGTAAGTACACATTTATCTTTTATAGGCGCCATACCTTTGGGTCTTCTGGCAGTTTTTCTTAGTTGATGTCAAAAAGAAAATACGCCATGGAGGAAATTTTTCTATCAATATTTTGCAGTAATAAATGAAGCTGAATCATATACACTGGAGACTGGCAGAATAAAAAAAAGAACAGCCTCACATCTGAGTAGTGCGATTAATGTTTTTAAACACAAATTTGTTCATTTAGCCTGCACCTACATGCATCCTCCATCTCTCCATTCTAGTAACGAGTTTCAAAGGCAAAAGTCATTATTTTGCCAAAAATATAATTTAGCACGGGGCCCATATTCGTTTTAAAGAAGCATGAGCCATCATTTGCTTGAAATTGTCATCAAATTCCTTCAATTTAATGGTCATTTAAAAAGCTCGCCTGCCCCCCACCTCTTCTTCTTCATTCAGGGTGAATGTAAGTGCACACATCCAGGGAGGGCAATGATCAATTTAGTGGTTAATGCTCATTGTTTCCATGTCAGAGTGTTTACATTTTCCTTCAGCTCCTCCTAATGTGGTGTTGTACGATTTCCGGAAGAAGTCACCCCTCTCTCAGCATCACGGCATGTGCCAGCACTTCTTTGCTTATCTTTCATGCAAGGCATTTAGTTAGAATTTAACAGAGAAACAACAACAACTGGAAATATCTTTCCCTACCCCAGTGAACACAAAAAAATTAATCATCTCAGAGAGTCTGTATTAAACCTGACACTGTGCACAATGCAAATGTGGCACAAAGTCTATCCTTACATTTATTTGCAAATATGTACAGATATGCTTCATATAAATTAATCCTCCATTTCATTATAAGGAAGGAATTACGTCTGTGGTCAAAGGGTGGCAGTGGTGGGGGGAGAGTTAATCTGATTTAGCACAGCATGTGAAAAATTAATTGAAAGTCAGAACTCCATAGTGTTTATTATAAGGTAATTTCACACCAGCTCAGGATTAGCATGGTAACGGGTGACAATAGGTCATCACTATGTTAATTGAAAGACAGCGTGCTTTTGTAAAGAAGGAGAGAGAGAAAGAGAAGGAGGGAGAGCAAGAGAGATTTAGAGACACAGTATGTAAGTATGAGTTAGTGGTAGTTTGGGACAAAGGGTATAGAAAGGATGGGACCCTATTGAAAAAGATAGCCTCTTGCAAAATCAAGTGGCTCTCCCTGGGTGGCCTAAGCAAACACTATGTCTGGTGACACGAAGCTCTCAGATGCACTGAGATCCCTGTGGTCTGAAGTGTTTTCTAGTTGCTATACCTTTCAGAGTTGGCTGTCTTCTGGATGGGAATGCTGCCAGCTCTCTGGTGGTGATTCCAGGATCAGCAGAGGAGAGGGAAAGCCCAGGGCCGTGGCCAAGTGATTTAAGTTCTTCTCATCTTTTATTCTCCGAAGATACAGCTTGACTCTCAGGAAATCTGAACTCTTACTCAGAGGGATTAGCACAATCAGCATTAGTGGTAAAGTGAGGGCGTCTTTCATGCACCAACCTCAGGGTTAATAAGGCCAATAGCAGCAGACAAGCAACAGAAAATAACTTGTCATTTTGACACCATGCTGGATCAGTGGCCAAGTCAGCCTCTGCCTTCCAGTAATTGCAGAGTTCACCGAGCCTCTCTGTCTGCAACAGCCAGTGCCCACTCCACTCTGGCCTCCCACCAGGGGCTGTGGTTGGGGATGTGCCATCCAGGACCGTAGCCTGTACTTCAGGAGCTCAAATAGAAAAGCACTTTTTCTCTTGTATTTGCATAATGGAATGAGGTGTCAAAGAAGTTTCATGACTAGCGGGTCATGCCACAGACACAGATCACATGAGATGTATTTCAAGCAAGAACTCTATGTTATTAATTATGCATTTTCATAAGAGCAACCAAACGAACAAAAAAAGTAGAATGAAGTAACACATAGGTCATCAAGCTGGCTTACCGGAATCAAATTCACAGAAATGAATGGGAGAGCAACGGTAGCTGTAGAGTGTTGGTGAGTGATGTGTACAGAAATCATGCAAACAGGCAGGAAGGGGTGGTGGCCAGAGAAGAGGAAATCTATAACTTCTATTTATAAAGAGAAGAAACCGTCTTAGCATTCTGCATCTCTTTGTGGTATGAGCTGATGAGTGTGACCTTTAGGCCTACAATTTCTTGTGGTAAATTTGCAACATAGGCTGACACGAGCTGTTGTAATATGTTAATTTTGACCCAGCTCTGCCACAAATACTAACCATGATCTCTAAGACATTTTTACTAAGCAACGTAGTCCTTTAAGACATAGCTTTTGGCACTAAGTATCCCAGGAACCTTTTTAATGAAGGTCAAAATTAAAAGGCAAAGAGACCCCAAAAAACAAAGGGAAAAGAAAACATGGTTCAGGGGAAGGGGAAGGCCACAGAGGCTGTTAGCTGTGTGGCTACAATTCAGGTAGACTCCTCTCTCCTTCATCCTTTCAGGAAGCTTTATTCTTTGGAAGAGTGGTGGGGAAAAGGTCAACCAGAAGTTAGAGATGAATTCAGAGGGAATGGGATGACTTTGAAATTTCCCTCAAGGAGCTAGGTATAATTTTTAAGGGTAGAAAGAAATGAGGAAAGCAGCAGAATATTCCATGACACTAGGTCAACATTCATTTATTCAAGGGCTGACCACCATGGGTCACCACAAGCTCTGATACCTACTAAGGTCAGCTGCATACCAGCAATGAGTGAAACAGTCAAGTAGGTACTTCTAGGAAACTGGCTACTCTGCCCATGTTGATCATTGCTACTTAGGGGTATGGACCAATTATGTCTATATCTTTTGACTTTTAAAGAGGAGAAAGAAATATTTCAGTATTAGTATTCCAATTTCTAAAAGAAGGCAACTCAGATAAATGTTTGAATTACTGTGTGGACCTTACAGAATCTGTGAGCAAGATGTAGCCTTATGCTCATTGTTTCTCTGTGTGACCCAGGAGGTGGCCACTGTTCCTCCTGTTTTTCTCTGAAATCCACCTGCTGGCAGAGAGGTGTCCCTTCTCTTGTGTGTATGTTTACATAGTTGGTGTTTGTGGTTAGTATATTTTTTAATTTAAAGGTTAAATGGATACTTTCCCTCTGATTGGTGATTCTCAATTCTCTGGTTATAAAAAGGCACAAAATATGAAGTATGGGTTCTGCAACGTATATAATTGAAAATGGTTGGATGAGAAAGCATTTTGTAGAATGTCAATGTTGTGTCTTTTTGTTCTTTTCCAAATAAAAGAATGGATTTTTTTTTTCTCTAGAGCAGGAATTCTTAACACAGGGTTCACTCATGAGCTTCAGCTGGGCTGTAAGTACTCTAAAACTGTACTCAAAGTTTTCCATGTATATGGGAGAGAATGAGTAGTTTTCATTGACTTCAAAGAGGAGTCCATCCATATCCCCTCCCTAAAGATTAGCATCTGCTGCTCTAGTTCCTACAATAGACTTTTAATTATTTATTTTACAGAAAAAAATGTGTAAATAAAAATGACAAGGAGCTTGTTTATAACATTGATAGCATAAAATCTAGAATCATACATTTGAGGAATGTGTCAGGTCATCAGGACAATCATTAAGATGTTTCTGAATGGATCAAATTAGCTTTCTAGACTTCTATGTGGACAAGTACATAAAACTTGGTAGCATTGATACTTTACTAGACTTTACATTTTTTAGGTAATAAACTAAGTGGCCATTTGTTATTTTTAAAGCTGCCCAGCATCTGAACCACATTCTTAGATTTTTGATAATTCATGGAATTCATTAAAAGAATTAAAAAATATTTCTATTGAGAATGTATAGAATGGGAGGAAAATAGGGACTCACTTTTGAATCAGTTCAATCCATGATTAAATTGTATTTTCCTTCCAAACTAACTCAAGAAGCAATAGTAAATGTTCTCTGGAGGGTTGTAGCATCATCCAAAGGCTGCAAGTTTTTTTCCATAGTTTTTCATTTAAAAAGTGTATTACTCAAAATAAAAATAAGATAAAACATGTTAAAATTTGGCCAGCAGCCAAGAGATAAAAACAAAAACATGTCCACAGTCAATACAGATATTAAAGTATAGTCTTGTATCTTGGAATAATATTTTGGTCAACAAGAAATTGAATATACAATGTTGTTTCTCTAAGATTATAACAAAGTTGAAAAATATTTAACATCTAGAGATATTGTAGTCATCATAATGTCATAGCATTGTAGGGCAAATACTTTATTTTTAAAAAAAATTTAGTGTCTCCTAAGTGAACAGTGTTTATAACATCTACAGTAGAATTCAGGGTGGACTAAAGTTTATGTACAATTTGAAATAGTTTAACATAGTAAATTGCACACTAACTTTATGTCCACTCTATATGGTAGTGTCCTAGGCCTTCACAGTGACTCACCACTCATTGACTCATCCTGAGTAACTTCCAGTTCTGCATTCTGCATGCTTCATTCATGGTAAGTGCCCTGTATTATACAGATGCACAATTTTTTATCTTTTATATCTTATTTTTACTGTATCTTTTCTATGTTTAGATATGTAAATACTTACTTACCATTGTGTTATCATTGCCTGTAGTATTCAGTACAGTAACGTGTTGTACAGGTTTGTAGCCTAGGAGCAATAGGGTATAGTATGTAGCCCAGGGGTGTTGTAGGGTTTTTCCATCCAAGTTTATATAAATACATTCTGTAAGATTTGCATCACAACATTGCCTAATGACTCATTCCTCAGAATGTATCCTTGTGTAGTTAGACTTAAAGTGAATGTGCTCCATGCTGGAAGAGAGAAGAAATACACTCACCCAGACTCAAATGGAAATTCTAGAACTGACAAGTAAGTACCCCCAAAGGAAGACATTCCTGGGTGTGTTTATAGACTAGATTGAGCTGAAGAAAGAATTAGTCAACTGACATGCAATTTAGAAGAAAATATCTTGACTATCACACAGAAAGACAATGGATTAGAAAGGTCAGGAAAGGATATTAGAAGCATATGAGATGCCAAGAAAAAGAATAACATATGTGTAATTAGAATCACAGGAGGGAGCGAGGGAAGAGAAGGAGGGGGAGAGATAGAGAGAGAGGCTGTAAATGAGGATGGAATAAAGGAAATATTTAATGTTTAAGGGAATAATATCAGAAAATTTTCCAAATGAATGAAAGACATCAAGCAATGGATTCAAGAAATGATATGATTCTAAAACATAATAAATATAAAGACAACCACATAGAGATATATGATAATAATACTGCTGAATACCAAAGACTAAGAGAAAAATGTTAAAAGAAGTCCAAATAAAATTTATATCTTTAAAGGGGGCAACAATAAGACTGAGAAATAACTCTTTAACAGAAATTATGCAAGACGGAGCACAGTGACCATTCTCTTCAAAGTGTCAAAAACTGCTATGCTTAGCAAAAATAGCCTTTAAAAGGGCAAAACAGAAATGGACTTCTACTTGCAACCCATATGGAGTAACAAGGACCAGATTTACTTTTTTACCTAAAACAAACAAAAAAAATGGACAAAATAAATAAAACAAAAGTTTTGAAGCCATTTGACATTAAGACAATGAACACGATGGCTAAAAGATGGAAAACAAATGAGGAAAGCATTCTAATTATCCCAGTTTAATGTTTGGAGAGACCCTCCAGTCCAAAATGCAAGGAGAGGTGACCCTTAAAACTTAATGATAAGGGAATTAACTATCCAATAAAAAGTAGGCAAAAGACCTGAATAGACTCTTCACCAAAGAAGATAGATCAATTGCAAGTAAGAACATTATAAGTTGCTTAACATCATTAATTGTTAGATGAGTGCATTAGCCCCAAACTGTGATTCAAATGTCTGTCAAAATGTAAAAGGTACTTTGTGGTATATATATATATATATATTACTCAGCAGTTCAAAGGAATAATCTGGTGAAACACAGCAAAATAGATGATCTTAAATAATTATGCTGAGTGAAAGATTGAAATAAAACAGTGCATACTGTATGATTCCATGTATATAAAACTATAGAAAATACAAACCAATGTGACAAGAGTAGATCAATGTTTACTTAGGAAGGCAAGACAGTTGAGGGCAGGAGGGAGCGATTACCAAGGGACATAAGGAATTGGAACTGATGAATATATTCACTATCTTAATGACAATATAGTTTCATGCATGTATCATATAATTAAAAGCATCAAATTGTACAATATGAACTTAAGATGTTTAGCTTTTCTATCAATTATATCTCAAGCTCTTAAAAAATGAAGTAAAAATATGTACATATTAAAAGATAATGAGAGATTTCTCTATCTGACTATCTGATCTAAAGAAAATACAAAAGGTGAAGGAAAACAATTACAGAATGGAACAGAGAAGTGTAGCAAAGAATGAAGAATAATGAAGATGGTAAAACATAGATTAATCTAAATGAGTAATGATTGATTAAAACAATAAAAAAAGTCTCTGGCCATTGAAAATATTTGTGATAGGCAGGCGGGTAGGGTGCCAGCTACATGCACCGGAACTGGCGAGTTCAAATACAGCCCCAGGCTGCCAAACAACAATGACAACTACAACCAAAAAATAGCCAGACATTGTGATGGGCATCTGTAGTCCCAACTACTTGGGAGGCTGAGGCAAGAGAATCATTTAAGCCCAAGAGTTTGAGGTTCTGTGAGCTGTGACGCCACTGCGCTCTACCCAGGGCAACAGCTTAAGACTGTTTCAAAAAAAAGAGAAAAGAACATATTTGTGATAATATATGTAAGCAGCAACTCCAAGATGGGAGCTGGGTAAGCAGAGCTAAAACGTTCTTATTTCCTTCCGTTGTTTTGGAAGTGGTAAAGCATATTAGATTTCAATAAGTTAATAATGCATATTATAACCTCTATGACAATATGAAATAAAATCACAAGTATAATAATACAACATGGAGAATAAAGTAAAAATAATAACAAATTAATCAGATGAATGCAGGAAAGGAGAAAAAAATTCGATGTGGAACAAGCAGGTACAAACAGAAAACAAGTAGTGCAATTGTATATTTAAAATAAGATATATCAGTAATTATATTTAAAGAAACAGGGCTAACTGCTTCAATTAAAATCAAAGATAAAATGGGATAAAATAGACTACTTCATGTAGTTTATGTAAGGGTTGAAAGCAAAAGGATAAAAAGGATACACATTGTACACAGGAACCTAAGAGGACTGACGCTATAATAAAAAAAATTAATTCATTAGATTATGAATGGAACCTAATTAACCTATAGAACATACATAGATAAGACCTATTCTTCAAAAGACACTATTGAAAGAGAATAAAGTTAAGGCATAATATATCAACTAAAGGTTTATATCATTGTATATGAGAACTTCTATAAATTAATGAAAGAATTACCACAGAAACATAGGCAAAACTGCAAAACGGGTCTTTCATTAATGAAGATATCCAACCGGGCAATAAACATATGAAAAGCACACAAGTTCATTATTCATTGAGAAATTAAATCTATACTGCTACATGTCTCCTATAACCACCAGAATGGCTAAAGTCACAATAATTAGCTTTGCCAAATGGGACTGGAGTGTTGCCAAGATACTGACAAAGGAAATATAATGAGACACTTATCTCTGATGTTAGGAGTATAAATTCGTTCCACAACTTTGAACAACTATTTGGCAGTACTTACTAAAATTGAATATATGCATACTCTATAGCCCAGTAGTCTTAATCTCTCCTAGTTTTTGCAATAGAAATGTGTTCATGTATGCACCAAAAGACGTTTACAAGTATGTTTGCTGCAGCATTATTCTTAATAAATAAAAATTAAAAACAACCCAAATGTTCATCAATAGTAGAATGTAGAATGGATAAATACCTATATAATGAATATCCTTTGCATGTCAAAAATCCTTGGAATTTCAGGGTTTCCTACTCCTTCTTCAAAGATGAAAATGTGTGTTTCTTTGTGTATGAATGGGAAACCTTGTGTGGGGAGCGTATAAAGTGTCTGAGGTGTTCTCAAAGGCAGCCATGGACCCAAATGGACTGACTTCTTTTTCATGGGTTGATCCAATGAACACTGACAAAGTGTTTTAAAAGAACACTGCACTGATGAGTCTTTTAAGATGTTTCTTGGAAATAGGAGTCCATATACAAATATCTTTCAGTAACACTGTTCAATCCAGCCCCTCTTTTGGAGTTTAGCATCCTTAGGCTTTTATAGAAATCTTGGGAAGAATCTTGTACAGGTTTGAGTATTGCTTATCTGAAATGCTTAGGACCAGAAGCATTTTGCAATTGGATTTATTCAAATATTTGGATTGTCCTTACTGGTTACATTATCACAAATCTGAAAACCCCCAATACTCCAATGAGCATTTCTTTTCAGCACCATGTCAGAGCTCAAAAACTTAAAAATTTTGAAACATTTCTTACTTTGAATTTTTAGACGTGGGATGCTTAGCCCTGTATTATTTTGCTTATCTCAGTAGCCACAAACTAATTAAACAGAGGAATTGAAATTTCCTTCCCCTGACTTTGTTTTAAACATATCTGATATGGACGGGTCTTTCTTAGAAAATATTTTGAAAAACATTAATGCCTAACAATTCTGGGTGTGGGGCTACTGAAGGAAGCACAATGTGAAAAATACATGAGGTAATTGTGTGATGACTCAATCCATTGATTCAAGGATTGAAAGCAAAACCCAGGTATTAGTTGAAATCACTCAGCCCTTGTTTATACATAGTTGACTGTCCTGTTTTTCAGATACATTCCTGCCCAGAAATTTCCATAGGGTTCTAGGGTTTACATCCTTTATGCATTTTTGGACCTGTCTTCTGCTTCCACTGAACTCTTGATCTCATTCACATTTCCACCGTGTGCCTCTGTTCTGGGCAGAAATTGATGTGGCCACCTGTTTTGTGTCTTTCATCAGTGACTGTAGTAGATCCTACCTGTGATTGGGTGGAGTGAGGAGTTTAGAAATGCAAGAAGTCCTAAAACCACTCATTAGAGATCCTCGCTCTCTAAAGTCATTCAGCCCTTGGTCCCTGAGGGTCTTCTCACTGGCTGTCTCCCGGCTGAGGTCCCTGCCTCCTGCTGTGGAGTTCTGACTATTCCCTCTCTCCCTGCCTCCTTTCCTCTCTGACCCTCTCACTCTACATTCCACGTTTTCTAATTTTATCCCCCGGAGAGTGGTCGTCACTTCCCTCTTTCCATCATGACCTAGGATCTAACCTACTCAGAAAGGGTTTACTGACTTCTGGTCTAAGCCAGTTGCTATCGTCTGTCTCTCTCTCTCTCTCTCTTTTTTTTTTCCTCAGTAGTATTTATTGAGATCGCCCCTGTGCCAGGCATATGCTACCTATTTAACTTTCCATCTGGGTCATAGCTCTGCGCCGCTGAAGCTTTCTCCCAACTTTGTTTCTCACCTCTATAGGGCATGTTTTACATGCACGTGCAAAGGTGGGCATGTAAAAATCTTTTTCATGGGTTATTTTGTTTGAGGATATAACTAGAAAACATATTACAAAGTAGACAGAAATATGCAGTGATGACACTTCTTGTGCAGGATAATAAATTTTTAAGATGCAATAGCTCAGGTGTGTTTGAACCTAACCATTTCCTACTTGCTATTGTTTGGCTTCTGGACATAATAATTTTTTTTCCTGGCTATAGAACTGATAAAAAGTTTTCCTCTTTATCACTTTATCCAATCTTCATGACCATGTGCTCTTGTAGAAAGAGAAGGGGTACAAATACCTTCTTTCCTTTCTTCATCTTTCTCATCTCTAAAATAATCACAAAGTTATCTTTCTACTTTACAATTTGATGACTACTTTTATTTCATGAGTTAGAAATTGCATCCTTGAGAACATGGGTGATATTCTTTCACTTATTCGTTTGCTATTAACTCATCAAACATATACTAAGTAATGTACTTCGTTTTTACCAGGAGCTACACGAGGTAATAGATCACAGAATTAGTTAGCAGTGATTAGAAATTGAGCCCAAAGTTTGTGTTTTCTCCCTTTCATGATATCCCCTTTACTGGTTTATAATAATCCTTTGTCATGAAAACAAAGCCATAATGCTCAAATCTAACAATCTATCTAGATATAAATTTGATTGGTGGTGACAGTTTTAACTCTGAGAAAATTTTTTCATTTAGGAGGTTGATGTCTCTATCACTAGAATATTTCTTTCCACATGCCTATTATTTTGTGTTTGTTTATTTCAAAATTTCCTGAAAGGCCTCATAGAAGGAAAGACTGCAGAGCCAGAGTTGAGCTTTACTTTGTGGGAAGGGAGAATCTATGAACTGAATTCTTTTCTAGGATAAAGAAATTTCATGTGAGGCATTTGGTGTTCTGGGATTCAAAAAGGTTATCAGCCGAGCATTTATAATAAAAGTCCTCTCTGCTTTCCCCCTAGCATGCACGGGGAAGATGGGAGTGCTATCAGTTTGACATTTCTGTCAGAACTGGTATTTGAACCACCGGATGATTCTGGCAAATGCCACTGCTGTCATTGCCTCAGTTTTAATTACACCTGACTGAAGCTTTCAATGGCAGCAAGCAGAAAACTTAATTAGTTGGAGTCCAGAGTGTGCACTGGCTGGAGGAATCCCAAATAGTATGTAGGCTTGCAGTGGGGGAAATGGCAGTGTTTAAGTCCACCAGCCTTGGCAGGGAGGCTGGATAGACAATTGTCAAAGCCTTCGAAGATTTCTAATCAATTTCAATTGCTTTTGAGAGCACATATATTTATACATTCTTTTCTCGAGTGACTCAGGAGGACATGACAGTAGATGCAATAAATACATATAAAAAAATAAAATAAAAGGCCTATCTCTATTCCCACGAGGACTGGCAGATGGCACACACGCAAACACAAACACACATACATTCATAAGTTCACGAAAACAACAACAACAAAGCAAAGGATATCAATGTTTCCATTGCATCGCGGATGCTCAATGTTGGCTTTCAAGGTGTGGCTATGATCATACTTTTATTTTACATTTCTATCAAAACATTCCTTAGCAGGCAATAGTTGTCGAACTGTTAATATGCTGCAATTGAAAATCAACGTCTCACTCACTGGTTGGAGAAAAGTTTCCTTGCATAAAAG
Organism: Loris lydekkerianus; assembly: GCA_963574355.1. NCBI lineage: Eukaryota > Metazoa > Chordata > Mammalia > Primates > Lorisidae > Loris > Loris lydekkerianus. The sequence continues at coordinate 15,795 of CAUYPK010021683.1, forward strand.
AAGCAGTGTCATGGAATCACTACTCTTTCAAACTATGTTATGGAGGTCTCATGTGCAGATACCACAGCTCACTATAGGTCAGGCCCAATTTGCTCTATGTTTTGAGTTACATGTGGGGTTGGGACTGGTTTGTCTTTACTCGCACAGACTAAGCAGTGCAAAAAAGGAGTTGTGCTGAATATTGAGTTTTGTCAAACATGAAGGATGATAGCCTGCTTCATTTCATAAATAAAATACAGCAATGCTTGACAAGACTGCCTGAACTTTTGCCTTGATGACTCAGCCAGGTCTTGGAACCTCCAGCTTTTGTCAGCCTATCTAGTTTGACTTGGCTGCCACTGTCATTGCTGCCTGTAAATCCAGTGACACCTCTGGGACAGAACATTATTGGATACTGACTGACTACTTGGGTAAAATAACAACCCAGGGGGATTCTCTTTCTAGGGGAAGGTACAGCAGTGTTGGGCTTTGAAATTTTCTCCAGGGGTTCCTCTGAGAATAGCTGTAAATTTCTCACTTTTCAGGAATACTAAAACACGACTACTTTACCTAAGTTAACCGTATGGTACCCTTAAGTTATCAGCCTTGGAAGAATATCCACATGTTGCCTCAATATTCTTAATAATTTCGGAGAAGAACAAATCTTCGTTTCACTTGTTAGGCCAAAAAATGTTAATTGCCAAGGATAAAATTGATACTGACTTTCATCTCAACATTTAGCACTATTGTAGCTCATTTTAAGCACTGAGTTCTTTTCATGGGTGTATTACCTCAGGATGCAGCATTCTGTTTGAAGACTGTTGCAATTAAGAGGTATTTATCTGTTATTGAACGTTTTCAAGGCTTATGAGTCAGTCTATACCTCTACTGTCTGGACTCTGATGAACCAAAGTACAGAATACAGTTGACAATGGACTGTGTCCATCCCTTTGGAAATGAAATGGAATTAAAATCGGTACTTAAAATTAAATGAGGTGAGGTTCTACGTATCAAGTAAATATAAAGTATTTAAAAGAAAATGCTACCAATGATAGAAAGGTACAAAAATTGTTCCTGGCATGAATAATTCACCAACTCTCGCATGGTATAAGTCACCTCCTAATGCGCATTTCTTGCCATTTAATAGTGGCTGTTTCTGAAGAAATATGGAAATTGGAATATTTTAATAACTTTCTATATGAAAGATGATGAGACTGCCTAAATGATTAAGAGGAAGATATGTTATAATGAACTAAAGCCACTCGAGTGTAAGGTAATTTTAATTCAAATCTCCATCTGCTTATGTATAATTAAGACTCATTTAACAAGTTAATGCCTAACAGAGAGAACTGATAAGTTTGGTATTAAAGATCTTAAGAGAAGTAAATTAAACTGTCTGGGTTGAACTGGTCTTTGGTTTTAATTTCTTACACCTGAACCTTGATATGAACTTCAGGGTCCACTTCTTTATCCACACCATTCATTTAAGCATGAAGCCAAAGGCAAAAGGGGGTGGGGGGAGCATATCCTTTGTATATTTTAATTTCGGGGATCCTATCCTGTCTAAGGTGTGACAGCATCTTGACTGATAATAAATATTTATGCATTCCAGATTTCCCGCTGTATAGCATCTATATGCTGTTAAGATGGTGATTTCAAAGGCACAAAAATATTTATGCATATTTGAGATTGGCAGCAGGGTTAAATAACCTCAGAAAATAAGAGGAAAAAACCTTTACAGTGCCAAAAGGTACTGTTTTGATCTGCGGTGAATTTCATGAGCTTGTTGACTGCTTAACTTCTCACTTCAATTTTTCCACAGTTTCTGCCAAAGAGGATCCAGCCATCATAAATATGGTGTCAACCTTTTAGTCTCCCAGCATAAAAATGTAATTCCCAGTGTATGGTTCCTCTTTTAGGAAGACAATGAATGAATCTTTCTTTAAATGCTTTTACAACAACAACAACAAAAAATTCAGGACTCAATTGGAAATTTGAGAATGCACAATATGTTCCCAGCAGGGTTTTCAGTGAGAGGGGAAGAGTTTTCAGTCCTGTCTGGGCAAGGCCGATGCTGTGGGACCACAGAGTTAAATCCAACATTCTTGGTCCTTGTTGGTCATCACAAACAACTCCTGTAAGGTCCCCTAGAAGTCACAAGTTGTTAAGGGATGATTTTCAAAGATCACAGATTACACAATTGAAACTTTTTGAGCTCTTTCTAGAAATTCGTGGGTCTAATCACCTTCTCACATGCATCATCTGATTCATTTCTTATTTAAGAGCTAGAAAGCATCCTATTGCTTGGATGCTTTTTTTTTTTTTTTTTAGTACTGATTCTTACTGGTAAAGTAATTTGTGCAAGTTCACAAGGTAGCAGAGAGAGCTGGGTCTAGTATTTTTATTACAAGTTTAGCATTCTTTCCACCACACGCTGCCTCTTAAATCTATCACATATACTAAATACATTCTTTCTTTCTCACACATGTATAGTACACACATATAATATTTATACAAATACCCAAGTATCTTTTCCATATAAATCAAATATATTACTCACACAATTGAAATATCCATATATTAATTATCCATATATTAATAGTTTCTCATTTTGTCTTCCACTCTTTAAAACTATATCTTAGAATATACTATTTGCTAGAGCTTTAAAATTATGCAGGAAAGCAAACCCATATAGAAAAACATTCTGGTTACTCCTTCAGGAAGTATATGTTGTTTTTCCTAGAAAGGACTGTCTCTAGAAAGGTTTCATTCACCAAATTATTAATGAATTTGCCAGCCAGTTAGAATAGGCATATTCACTCCCAATTTGCTCCTGCAGTAACAGGCCTTCCTTGGTGTGTGCACTGCAACTGGAGACACTCCTCAGAGACAGTGAGATATTCGGCTTTAAAAAAGGCAAATATTTAATTTGTTTTGTAGAAGTGGACATGCTCACGTGTTGTTGAGAATGCAATTGTAATAATTTTCTGGAGGGTATTTTAGCAATAAGATTCAAAAGGCTTATACATTGTCATATTCTTTGATCCAATGGGCTGACTCTTGGTTATTTATCCAAAGGGACTACTCAGATTAGTACACACAGCTGTAAGAGCAAGTATGTTTATTGCATCATTATCCGTTATCCCAACAGCAAACAGCAAGAACAAGGAAAAAGAACAAAGGGGAATTGCTAAATAAGTTACAGATCTATATAAAAAATATTCTAAACACTCGAAATGATGTTGCATGTACATGATTATTGTTGTAGAAAGATATTTCAAATATAACATTAAATCAAACAATAAAGATATAATTGTGTCATATGATTTGATTTGTAATAAAAATCCTACATATAGTTAGAGGTGGATTCTCTGGCTGCAGTGAATGGAGACTTCCTGAAGTTACTATAAGACTGGTGGTCCATAGTGAACATACATAGGAAGAGAAGGGACACAGAAATCTGTATTTTAGCCCTCACGTGAAGCCAGAAGAAATTTTGTTACCAGTCATCACCAAAAAAGCATAAACTTTGCTACTCAAGCCTTATGCAGAGAGAGGTTAGATAGTCACTCACAAGCTGGTCACCAGCTTCCTTGTCTCAGTAGGAGTCCCTACTTTATTTCTTTACCATTGTGGAGATTCTTTCTGCTTCTCTCTGAATGTCTCTTGGCTTAAGGCTCAGCTTCTCAGCTAATAATTAACTCATAATCTTTTCAATGCTCCAGTTCAAATTCTTAGCAGATTTTTAAAATGTTTTAAAATACATGAAATTGGAAATAAAAATTGTACAATTTATTGTGTATAACAGATTGTTTTAAAATATGTATACAATGTTTAATTGCTGGGTCAAAATTATTAACATACGCATTACTGCACATTTTTTTTTCATAATACTTAAAACCTACTCTTTATAATTTTTAAGAATACAATTGTTGGGTGGGTATGGAGGGTCACATCTGTAATTCCAGCACTTTGAGAGGCCAAGGAAAAAGGATTGCTTGAGGCCAGGAGTTTGAGACCAGGCTGGGCCTGTAGTTACAGCTACTTGGTGGGCTAAGGAGGGAGTGTCACTTGAGCCCTGGAATTCTAGGTTACAGTGAACTGTGATTGCACCACTATTCTCCAGCCTCCTGGGTAACAGAGTGAGACCCTTCTCTGAAAAAAAAAAGTATACTATATGTACTATCTAGCAAATTTGGTCCTGTTGATTATTATTTCAGTTTGGGCAATTCTTGTCTACCAGGCCACTACTTAAGAAGATGGCTAGCCTCAAGTTTGCATGCCCTTTGGTTAGATGCCCACTTTGGTTTCATCTAACTTTGGTTAGATTTGGTTCAATCAACTATGGGTAGGGGTGTGGGCTTTCATGCTACCAGGTGGTGACCTATGAAAAATATCTGCATTTAGAAAAGAAGTAAGTATGTTTTAGACATCCTGAGCTTAGCTTCTCTGGCACAGATGCACCATAAGATTGCCAGTGGCTTTTTTTGGATGCCCATATATGGGTCTCTATTAAAAACAGATTTTTCCCCCTTTATTTCCCCTTATAACATCTTCATTGCTATCAAAAATAGTTATCATATCCCATATTTCTTATAATCATCACTGCTTCCTTACTGGACAAATGCAGCTACTTAGAAATCATTTGGTTTCTTAAAATGTTGATTTCAACAGGTACTTACCCCCAAGCAACCACAGGTGATGCTCTGCACGCTTACATTTCTAAAGTCTCATTTTCCATCTTTAGGGAGGTCTTTACGTGTTTACATAAAAGCAAAAGGGTAATTCCATTTTAGAATCTTAGCTCAGATCATTTCTGATACCAAGAACAATATTGATGACAGTCTAAGCAGGAGAATAGAAAATGCTTTAAATTAAACAGTTTGTTTGGTACAGGGACTCCACCCAGGAGTGACAATGCTGACAATGAGACAATTCAAAAATGAGAAGGTCATGGGAGCCCACTAACACCCTTAGTCAGGCAGGGTCACAGGCATTCAGGAGCCAGGGGCACCTTGTAGGTTCTGGAACTGTGGCCTGCCTGTTTGGAGGGAGCTTTTGCCCTGGAGAAGATGCAGTTTCTGCAGGCGAGGCTGCCTCGGGGAGAGAAGGAGGGGCCAGAAGCAGCTGGAGAGGATCCAGTGGAGTTTGAGCTCAGGGCTGCTCCTTTATTCTCTAAGGGCACAGAAGGGGTCTGATTAACGTTCACTTAGATATATCTTTCTGTAAAATTACGACTTTGCAAATGTAATTAGTTGAGGCTGCTGCCTGTTTCTGCTTGACTTCCTTTCACACTTCTCATCATGCCAACTGTAGATGGAGTGGCCGTGGACATTTTGTCGCTTAGACTAAAAGAAGATGAGTTGAGAATAAGTTGGGGTTTAGTAGGATATATTTCTGTGCTTCATAGTTACTTATGTATACAACCAGGTTATCTGTAGCAGTACTGGCATAGGTTTAAGGAATCACCTTCTACCCTAATTCACTTAGAGACATTATACAAAAGAGAAGGCCTGGCACTGATATTGTGCTGTGAATTTGTCCTGCTATTTCTGACAGTGACAGCATTTGAGTATTAGAGGAAAAACAAGGTTTAAAGTATACAGAGTTAGAAACTAGAGGAAATCTTTTTAAGCTTTTCTGCTCATGGAAAGAAGAAACTTGAAATAGGCTTTCCTTGAATTTACAACAATCCTACAAATCTATATGACAATCATGAGAAGATAAAATATTTTGAACTGTCAGTAATCAAGTTTTGGTGAACTATGTGTGATAAAGGAAACTGTGTGAATGATCTTTTTATTTTCTTCCATCAACACAAAATAATTGTCATATAAAAAGACAATCAAAGAGCAGGCAGTCAAAAACCCAGGAGGAATAGTTAGCAAACACATGAAGGTATGTTTGGTAGATAAAAAAAAAAAAAATTCATTTAAAACTTTTATGAGGTGACATACCCCTCACCTCCTTGACATTCAGCAGGTTCCCCTCCTAGTAACTGGGTATTTGTCACCATGAAGGAACTTAGTTGAAGGAAAGAAATCCAGTGGTGACTTTTATAGATCCTCCTCCTGTCCCTGCCTCTCATTCTCTGCTCCATGTGTGTACGTATATAATATCTCATGAGACATTGCTACCTTCATTGTCCTATTGGCACCTTAAAATCAACCTGCCAAAGACCAAAATGTTCACCTTTCCTTTCAAAACCTCTTTCTGATGTTCTGCCGAGCGGTGCCATCATTCACCCAGTTCCCCAACCAGAAGCCTGACTCCATCCTCAGGACCTTCCTCCCTCTGCTGACCCATTCTCTCTCTGCTCAGTGCCCGAGACCTGGCTATTCTACCCCCTGGGAGAGTTGATAAATAAAATACATAACACCAAGTTAAATGCAGATTCCAAACAGTAAGTAATTTTAAATATAAGTGCATCCCCCATACGCACTTACATGGAAAAAAATTATTCACTCTTTTTCTGAAATTCAGGTTTAACAGGGTAGCCTGTCTTTCTATTTACTAAATCAGCAAAGTGAGTCCTTAACATCTGTCAGATCTGCTCCCTTCTCTGCACCCATCAGCCCCTTGTTCAAGCCCTCAACTCTTCTCTTCCAGATGACAGGATAAACCTCCTGGTTTGTCCTGCTTCCAGATGTTTCCCCAACCCACACTAAGTTTAAACTGCTACTAGACTGATCAACACAAATTCAATCACATTCACCGTCCCCCATTATTTTTCATATGACATCCTTCCTGACCTGGCTCAGCTTCCTTCTCCCACTCTTCTCTTAACCTGACTTCCAGTCATACTCTATGTTGAGAAACTACCAATGCATCTACCAGATGGCCACAGGGGTGCTCCCTTGAGTAGCCCAGCAACAGGCTTCCTTATGCTAGTGAGGCAGTAACTTTGATTGCAGAGCTCAGAGTCATCCACATCAGGGGAAAATCCCTTCTCCTTCCCACCGTAAATACATGTCTCCTGTACGTCACAATTCAGTCATGTTATGAGAGTGTAGTCTTTCAGAGGGTGGTGACCTTCATTAAAATGGCTCCTAGAAATAACGTATATGATAGCACTGGTTGGTTGGTCATCAACTGGAACAGTGTAAGTATGCCAAGTGATAACTTTCTTATTTTCCCATTTGAACATATCCTTATTTGCTTTCCTGGTTGATGAGGAGTTCATCTAAAATAGCTCCAGGACAAATTATATATGGCTATAACATAAGGAAATTTTGAACTAAATTGTTTATTTATTTGTTGGATGTTAGAAGTGAAATAGGGTTTGGAGATCATTAATTCCAATATCTTCATTTTAAAGATGAGAAAAGGGAAGCTCAAAGAAGGGATAATGTAACATTCTTAGGATCTTGGTATTGGTAGGAACTTGTCTTTTGGGTGAGTCATTACAAAGGCTGGGAGGCCAGGGAAGTCTTCCCAGAGACGGTGAGAGCCACTTCCAGTCTCCTCTGATCTTAACCCTCTGTGCTCCTCCCCGACTCTGTCACTATGCCCTTTATATACTCTGCATCACGTAATCAGATTTCTTTTCACGTGCTCATAGGTTATCTCTGAAAGATAACAAATTTAGCTTCTAACACAGTGAACATTGCAGACTTTCAAACACTTTTTCTTGTCTTGACTGCTTTGTTCTGTTTCTATTTCTTTGTGTATTTCACACAGTACATTTCAATACACATTGATTTTCTGATTAGTGTTCTGTTTTAAAAATGAAGTCAGACTAAGTTAAATGGACACAAATAGCTGCTCCACTCGCTGATTCTACCACAATGAGAACAGATTATGATTGGTTTCTGGAAACAGTCGGGCCGGATGTGCTACCCAGGGAACCTCACAGATAGTCCAGGATATGTTGAGAAGCTGCATCCCATTCAATCTATCCCATCATTATCTGAGAGGTGAAGTTGAATAAATGTTGTGTTTTATTAACTTTCTTGTTCAAATGCACTTGGGGATTGATTATCTAGTATTGACTATGCCTCCCATAAAACATCAGACTTTAAGGATCCCTGAGGGTCCTGCAAATGTTTATCGAAGAGATTTTTTACAACATTGTCACATTTTTGATCACAGGCATGGCAGGTAGCACAACAGAAAGGGACAGTAATAAATTTGAGGCAGAATGTAGTCATGTACTGGTTAGCTCTAGAGAAACTATTTATAGGCTCAATCACTGATCAAATCCCAAATTCCCCACCACAGACAACATGCAATTCATAAAACAGGCTGACTAGTAAAAGTAGAAACAAATGAAGAAAGTCAGCCCATGTTTGACGATGCAGAGATTAGGGTATCAGTACGTGTCCCTTGGTTTGAAGCAGAGCTGATGAGTCTGAAGTGAACAAGTCACTAATATCCCTTCTTAATTAATGTGGAGGCAGATAGCAGCAGACAGAAGGGAAACTTTGAGGTAAGACAAGCCTAAGTTTGAATCCAGAATGCATTGCTGAGTAGTTGCAAAACTTACGGGAGATTACTAAAATTGTATTAGCCATACTTTGCCCATCTATACATTAAAAAAAAAAATAGCTAATATCCATTGAGTGCCTGCCTGTGCTATCACTTACCTAGTTTCCTTACATGTGGCAACTCATTTAATTCTCAACCTATGGAAAATGTTATAATTATCTCTATTGTACTGAGCAGCAATAAGCTTCACTAACTAAGAACACATACCTAGTGACAGATCTGGGAGGTGATAATGAAATAGTGAATATTAATAGTGGATCATATAGTAGGATACCAAATAACAAGCTGGACCCTAGTTTATAGGTGGCCTGGGAACACAGGAGCAGTGTGTGTTGGTAGATAACACCATTGTTTGGGGTCTGTGAAAAATGGATGATGCTCAAAATCCTGAAGAGTTGTGTGGCGAAATGGAAGAAATGCTAGAAGGTTTGGATGTGGCAGTCAATACTACCAAGCAGCATACTGTACTCAAGACAGACACACTATGGGGAAAGCAGGATAGACACTACTGGGTGGAAAGCTCAGCACGGGATAGGAGGATACCATGTATGAGTGTTCAGAAATGAGAGCGGCTGTTAGTAGGAGGTGGGGATAATCTCCTGGAGGGTTGGGAAGGCATGATGTGAACATTGAGGTGGGATGGACACAGAGTAAGGAGAAAGGTTTCTCTAGCACATGACACACAAGGAACAAAGAAAGGTGCCAGAGATGAGAATGGCACGTTGGGGAAACTGTACAGAGTCCTGTCTGCTGACGGCAGAGTCAGAGTAGGGCACTAGAAGGAGCACAGCACTGCCCCCAGATAATCAGCAGTGTGCTTTGTACTCAGTCCTACAGGGAGATGTCTTACAAAAGAGCAGCATGACTTGGGTGGAAGTAGCAAAACAAAAACAAAACCCAATTAAACAAAAATACCTTCAAAACAAACAACAGTACCAAAAGACATGGTAATCCGCCAGCTTTTCTTCAGAGTTAACAAAAATCCTTAACTACTCAATAGGTGACTTATCTTGGCCTGTTATTTTATTTTATTTTATTTGGTAGCTTCCTATAGTTACTATTGACTGAAATTCTGAAACAATATCATGCATACTTACAGGAATGAATGGTTTGTTTCATCTACATTTTAAGACCATTAAGAAGGACTTTGAACTCCCTCCAAAGACATAGATTTTGGAAAATGGTGAAAAAAATGAAAGAGAGAACCAAAACTTTAGATAAGTGGGAAATAATTTACTGAATTTTTTTTTTTTTACATTTTTTTCTTCCTAGGAAGAAGTGAATTAGTTGATGAACCTTTTGAACTGTTTAAATGTATTAATTGAAAATTAATAGAAATTATTTTAAAATAACTATATAAAGTTAATAGACAAGGAAATTAGTAGAAATTAAATAATAGAAAATAAACTCACAAAATCTAAAATTTAATTAACTTTTAATTAAAGTTTAAAGAATATTAGTTTGAAAGACCACCAGACTATTTAGCTACCCAAGGGAAAAATTACTCAAGGTCTGAGTTACAAACTCTCATGGAGACTTTGGGAGGTCAAGGCAGGAGGATCACTTGAGGCCAGGAGTTTGAGACCAGCCTGAGCAACATAATGAGATTCTATCTCCCTCCCTCCAAAAATTGGAAAATTAGCTAGGCCTGTTTGGCACATTCCTGTAGTTCCAGCCACTTGGGAGGCGAAGGCAGGAGGGTTGCTGGAGCCCAGGAGTTTGAGGTTGCAGAGAGCCATGATGATGCCACTGAACTTCAGCTCCAGAGACAGAGCAAGACCCTATCTAAAAAAAAAATAAAAAGAAAAAGGTGATCCTTGATTAATAGTCTCAGGCACTCAGATTTTATCTTATCTTCAGGAAAAGACCCCTGAAGGTACCTGAGCACAGTGAAGGAAGTGATGCTTAGGAGGGCAAGAATTGCCTCGATATAGGAGAGGCTGGGAAGGCAGCAGAGGGAGAAGAGGCTGAAGTTATGAGGCAGGAGACAGTGACAGTCCAGCCTGCAGGTGACTTAAGAGAACTGGAAACAATCAGATACACTTTGAAGAAAAATTAACAGTACTTTGTGACTGACCAGCCAAAAGAGACATTTAAGAAGGCTCAGGTGATACACATGGGAGACCATGTGAACAGTGGCACAAGACCAGAAGTTGGAAGCAGAGAGCAGAAGCTCATTAGGCAAAGACTGCCTTTAGGTGGAGGATTTAGACACACAGCAGGACATGCATTAAAGCAGTATCTATCAGTTGTGGTAAGGCTCTATGAGAGTGTCTTCTCAACCCATAATAGTATTGTGTTCATAAAGAAACAATCTGCACAAAATATAATGGCAACAGTAGCTTCATGGCGTACATTGAAGAAATATCCAGTTAAAGTGTTTTGTTTTCTGCCCCCTTAGGTCCTTCCCATATGGATCTGCAGACCCAACCAAGGCATGGCTTAAGCAACAAAGAATATATTTGAGTCAAATTTGAGTTACTGTGGCAGGGGAAACACTTGTAAGTTACCTTGGTATGTGCTCCAGGGAACAAGAGAGGCTCAAGCTTCTAAAGAAAAAGCAGTCATCACGGGTGGGGGTGGGGAGATTACAAAAGTTTTTCAACTATTTAATTGAATTATGTAAAGCATCCGAGGCGTCAGAGGACTGGTTGTAACACTTAAAAGGGTGGCCTGTGATTGGGAACCTCCAAGTTCAGCAGGAAGTAGTAAGCAGATGTTCTGGCAGTTGTTCAGGCAGGGACTTGTGACCTCTAGAGTCAAGTATTTTTTGCAAGGTATGCTAGAGGCTCAAGCTGACACAGCCTCCCAGCTCCATCTTAGATGCCTTCACTAACCCACCGCCACTTTCCTTCATCAGATCCTCACACCAATTTCTGTCACACTGCGAATATAAAAAGCCAGAATAAATATGGAATTTTAAATGTAAGCCCAAGTACAATATTTTTCCTCTTTACACTCACAGATGTCTTCGGAACTGAAATAAAATATTCCACATAGAACCAATTATTTTTCTTTGCTGAGCAACACATTTATTATTCATTTACTGAAAAACATGTTTAGCACAAAGATATGTAGAAAGATAAAGCATAACACTTTCCATATTGTCACTCATTTTTGAAAAAGAGGCATTTCTCAATGTAGAAATGTATAATACGTAGAACTGTATAAATACGGACGTGAAAAACACCTACATCACATTTCCCAGAAATTGGCAAGCACATTTGGCCTTAATAAAAATAAACTTCAACTAGTAGTTTTGGAAACACTGCATTCTGTGAGATACAGGATTTCTCCTGGAAAAGAAGATTTCTTCTGGAAAAACCTCCATGTTGGTTCCAAATGATGTTATCTATAGTAGTAATTCAAAGGAAATGAATATTTAATCCTAGTTGTGTGTCAAGGGAACAAACAATAACCATAGGTATTGGGTCTGAGAAGAACTGAGCTCTTACAATAGATAGACTTTCTTATTGAAAACCTTTAAGATCAAAACTTAACTCTAGGTGCCTAAAAGCTAACTCAAGGTACACTTGGAAGAGTGGTCCATTCATTGGATTAACAGTGGATAAATCAGAAGTGATGAAGTCTTCATCACTAAGTTACTTAGGATGCCATTACTATCACTATCTTAACATTTTTGAGTTCAGCTTTTAGTGTATATAAATAAGATTAGTTTCTTTTCATCTTTGTGATAGCCCTTCAAAAAATATGATAATTTGAAAGGGTAAAAAAGTAAGAAAAACAGTAACAAAAGGACAGTATGTGGAGGAGAGAGATAAATGAACAAACTAATTTAGCTCAACTAGAATTTATCAATAATCCAATGGCATTCTACCAGAAGCTTACAGAGATAGAGGGGGACACAGGAGCCTCCCTCTATGAACTTAAAATCTATTTAGGAAGACAGTACGTTCTATGTATGCAAGTAACAAAATAATAGCATTTCCAAGGTAAAACAACATGCATAATAGCATATGCCAAAGAGCTGAAACAATCTGATGTCATCAAAACAGGCCAAAACATCACTGTGTTCACACTCTAAGGGAGGTGTAGGATTTGTCACAGAAACCCAGACAGGAGAATAGCGTAGGGTAACTTAAGTGGAAATTTGCAGGCTGTTTAAGGGTCAGGAGTAGTTCAGAGAAGGTAGGAAGAACAATAGGCACAGTTGAGGGAGTGCTGTGAATAGAAGGCAGGGCATAGGAGTCTGATTCAAGAGCCAGTAAGGAGCCACTGCAGGTTTTTAAACAGGAAAGTAGCTTCAGAAATATGCAGATGTTGTACATCCATTATGTTAAAACAGTCTGCTAGGTTGAATGAAAATTTGATCAAACTCATATTTGCATGCACAAAGTTTGATCTGGCCTTGCACTCTGGAGGCAATATGATTGACATGCAATGTGGTTCATATATTTATGTGATGAAAAGCTTGATTTAAAAAGTCTATCTAGTCATCTAACTGTCTTGCCTTTTAATGAACTGACTATATATAAGGCATTTATAGTTGACTATGCTGAAATTATTGCAAAGATGGTTCCTCTACATTTAGTCCCAATTAGCTTAATAAATTCACATAGTGCTGAACTTGGGACTGAACTGTGTACCTCCAAAATTCAGATGTTGAACTCACAACCTCCAGTGTATTTGATCTTGAACCTCTTAGCCTCCAGAACTATGAAAAATACAGAGGGTGCCCCCCCCCTCAATGTATACACATTTTAAGAGATGTTATCTATGGATTACTTTTCAAAGGTGAATTGAAGGTATGGTTCATTGGTCAGGTGAACCAATACATGCGATGCATATCCATTTTACTTGTAATTCGTACACTTTGGGGGAATAATCAATTTTCCTTCTGAGATCTCTTAAATATATATGTTGCTTAAGCTACCCGGTCTATGGTATTTTGTTATGGTAGGCAGAGCAAACTGACATATATTACAGCGTTATAAACAGTCTTGGACACTCCACTAATCCTCTCTCTCCATGATTTTCCTGAAAATTTTCTTGGCTTTTCCTTCCATGGGTAGCAGGCAAAGGAAACACAAATGTTTATGGAATGTTTAGTTAGCATCTGTTAGATACTGTCCATCTACTGTCTACCTTAATCCTGGAAGGAAAATGTGATGCCATCATCTCTAGGAAGTGTTTCAAGACAACTTTATTGGAAAAAATTGATAGAAACTGTGCACATTTTATAAGCTGCAATTAGTAGTCTTCTAAATAGTATCATATGTAACTGATTTTGTATCTGATAACCACAGTGGATGATGAAAATAAAACACTCCTTGATAACTTTTTATTAAGGATAATCAATAATTTATTTCTCTTTTCTTGTCACAATTACCACCATTATCTAGCTACATGACCAATGTCACTCTGGACCACAGGAAGATCGCGCACCTACACTTTTACTGAGACAAAGACAACAGCCATTTATGTGTTCAATGTACAACAGGATGTTAAAAAGAGGCGTGGATTTCATGTGTAAAATGAGATGCGGCACGTGATTTACTATTAACGGGTCTGATTTAAAACATATTCTAAGCAAGCATAGAAATGTTTTGGCATCGAGTTGTTATTAAAGTAGAAAATAAGCAAACTAGAGAAATAAATCCGGATTTTAACTTACAATAGGTACACGAAAGTAGGAAATTAATTGGCTCCTCGGTATTTCTATGCAAGTGTTTTGTTGTTGTTTTCTTTCTGTGTGTTTTTTTAATAAACGAGTAATATGAATATATCACAAGTTAAAGAAAGATCTTAGCCCCCAAAGGGAGGTACCCATATATGAAAGAAAGGAGTAAATTGCCAGGCATTTTTGCTTACAAAAAATTTAAACTATAAAGAGTCACAAAATATATATAAAAACGCCACATTGAACGAGGCGATCGTACTCTACCCAAACCGGTAGCACCCTCCTAAAATCAGCCTTGTCCTTCACTGGGTCATACGGTGGTGACGGACAGGAAGGCGTTGTGGACCCTGGTGCCGTCCGGGGACTTGGCCCCGTGGGTCATCAGTTCCTGGATGGTCATCCAGTTGTCCAGGATTTTCTTGTTCCTCTTTCTCATCATCTTTTTGTGGCTCAGCTCGAGGATGCTGAGCTCCCGCCTGCCCTCGCCGCCGCTCTGCGGGCTCTCCCTGAGGCCCTCCAGTCGGCTGCGCAGCAGGACCTCGCGGCGCCTCCGCTGCTCGCGCGCGCGCGCCAGCTGCTGCCTGCGCTCCTCCCGGCTCCAGTAGCGCCCCATCTTCAGCTCGCTGACGGCGTCGTCGTCGGTGGTCACGCCGCTGCGCTCCTCCCTGATCTTCAGGGCGCGCTCCTTCAGGATGCGGTCCCGCACGGGTCTCTTGGTGATGTACCGCGTGCCGTCGCTGCGGATCTTCACCTTCCACTCCATCTTGGGCTCGGCGCCCTTCTGGGCGTCCTTGCTGGCGCCCACCAAGCTGAGCTGGCTCTGGGCGTACTCGACGGCCGACTTCTGCTGAATCAGCTGCATGTAGCTTTGGTAATGCCGGGCGTGCGCCGGGATGTTGGCGCAGCGGTAGGAGGAGCCGTGGTAAGGGGACAGGTACGGGATGGGCTCGCCCGCCGTCTGCTCGTGGTCGGGGAGCTGCTTGCTGACCAGCGCCTTCTCCTGGCTTTCCGCGCTGCAGCCTGGCTCCGCGGTTGTGGTTTTGGTGGAAGCCGACTCTTTGCCACTGTGTCCGGAAGAGGACCGCTGGGCCGCCATTGTGCTGGTCAGGTTTTTCTTATTGGTGACGTTGATCATTCTTGGCAGGGAACTGTCCGGGGACCGGTCCACGGTCAGGGGGGTGCTTCTGCAGCTCTCTGCTGTGTTGTAAGCGCTGGAACTGTCCTTGTCGGACTTCTCTGGATGCTCCATGATGTCGTCCAGCTTCCCCCTTTGCGTATCGATGCTGGTGTTGTAATTCCGGAATCCTCTGTCGTGCAGCGCCCAGATGTCTCCATACTGTTGGGTCACTTTCTGGAGCCTGTGAGCCTGCATGATGTTCTGGCACTCAAGCTCAATGTTTCTTAGCTCTTCGTTAAGCAGCTGTAGCTCGTGCTCCACGCCCTCCTGCTCCCCTGAATTGCATTCGATGGTGCTGCTGGAGTAATACAGGTCGTACTCTCCGCGGTTGCGAATCTTGCATTTGAGCTCCAAGAGCTGCCTGAATCTTTCACACTCCTCGTCGTGGTTGCCGGTGCAGTCGGAGTCAATGCATTCGCCAGACACGAAGCCCTCGTTGTACTGAAGCTCCACGCTTCCCAGAGTGTCCTGGCTCTGCCCCAGCTCCCCTGTGCTCTTCAGAGACGCGCTGTTGGGGTCCTCGGCGGCGTTCTCCTGCTCCGAGCTCTCGTCCTGTCTCAGGCTCTCATCCGTGCGCCCCACTCCACTGTCCTTCTCCTGGTTATTAGATGAGGATGTCGCTGTGTCTGTCGTGCCTTCTTCTTCCTCTTGCTTTTTTGGCTAAAAAATAATAATATTGAGAGAACAAAGAAAATCAATGGCTTTGAAAAACACGGAGTGTTGACAAACTTGGTTGAGGAACAATTTGCTTCTTGGCAGTTCCTAGAAAGCTGCTTTAATTTTAGTATCCATTACGATTTTAGAAATAATGATGATTAGCTCATAGCAGCTTTGAATGCCATGAAATAAAGAAAACAAAAGCTGCTTGAATGTAGCTGTGATATACATGAGAGGACACGTTTGACTAAATGATTCCTTTTGTGAGGTTTTCTCTTACTTGGGAAACTGGGGTGAATATATATAAATGAAATGACTTTAGGTATTTTTGAGGTAATACTCAAAAAGAATGTCTCAAGGGTCTTCAGCAATATGGAAGCCTGAAGTTCAGGAGCCAAAATCACTTTCTCCCCTCTAATTTTCCTCAAGTTCAGAGAAAACTTCATTGACCGTAAAGCCCTGGTCATGGTAAGACAGACTTCACAACGTTGCAAATCTATGTTAACATTATGTACCGGAGCCTAGACCCTTCCCATCTACAAACCAGGAGCTTAACTCCAGGTGGAATTAGGTTCTCCGTGACGGAGAAGTCTGGAAGCAAAGCTCCAGGGCTGGAACGTCTTAGGTGTCCAGGAAGCCTCATCCCAGGACACACATGCTCCGACCTCAGAGCATCTCCAAATCACATAAAAAGCAACAACAGTGCCTCAGGACTCATGTGGCTTGCATACAAAGATTTTTCTACTCTTAACCAGGAATTTCTTTCAAAAATGAGTTTAGTGTATTGATAATAAAAATGACAGCTTCCTAAAAATCTGGACAGCATTGTTTGCCAGACATGGTCATAATATCAAAAATATATTTTTAACATATGTATGTTTCATGCCTTGGTCATTTCTAGCTTTCATGCAAAACAATTAACTGTCACTGACCTAACAAGAATATTCATTTCTTTCTCTGTGAATAGGCAAAAAAGTTATTTTCTCCTTTATCATGCATTATACATGGCCATTTCCAGATAGACTGTCTTTGTCTTGTGTCTAACTTTATTCACTCTTACACACACACGTGCACACAGTAGAACCTCCATTGTTGATCACCTCCCGACACTGACCACCTTAAGTTGACTTAATCTTCATAGACTGGAGGTGCACCACATGCACATTTCAGTACAGCAGGCCTAGGTCCTTATGTGGACCACCTCTGTATGTTGACCAATTGGTTACAGTCCCTGGGGGGGCCACTTACAGAAGTGCTACTGTTCTACTCCGTGTGCGTATGTATCTCTCCCCTTTGGCAGGTGTAATCACATAATTAAGTATAATTAAGCCCATTAGTTCTAAAGAAGGATGTGACAGGGGATAAAGTGATAAAACATATTTTAAAATAAGCCTAAAAGGGTCTTTCCATATGACTATTTTTTTCCACAAAAGTAATGGCAGAACAAAGTAACATGAATCAGAGAGGACAGAACATGACCAAGTATCATGCTATTCTGTGATTCTAAATCCTTCCTTAGAATATTTTCCTTTATTTGCAGAAAATGCACTGGAGTTTGACTTTAAGTGTGTTACTGATAAAAAATTATAACAACTAACAACTGTGTCTGCCTCTCAGCTGACAGTAGTATCCAACTTGCTCATGTCTGAGTACTGTGCCATTAAATCCTCAGAGGCTGGTGGTGTTGAGGCATTTGAGTTCATTCAGCACATTATTTATGGCTGTATTTTTCTAATGTCTTGTAATGAGCTGTAGAAAGTCAGGCAGATCAATATGCTTTTTCTTATTTTACAGGTAGTTCAAATGATGCAGCCAAGTTATTCTGTTGAAAGGTTGTACAACGTGTCACTAGCAGTCAGAAGATCAAGCGTAGCATCTAAAATGAAACTTTTTATTCAGTGCATTTACATATGGATTTTTATTTTATGTTTTTTTTTTGAGACAGAGTCTCACTATGTTGCCCTCAGTAGAGTGCGTGGTGTCACAGCTCACAAAAACGTCAAACTCTTAAGCTTAAGTGATTCTCTTGCCTCAGCCTCCCAAATAGCTGGGACTACAGGCACCTGCACAATGCTCAGCTATTTTTCTGCTGTAGTTGTCATTGTTGTTTAGCTGGCCCAGGCCAAGTTCGAACCCTCCAGTCTCGGTGTATGTGGCTGGTGCCGTAACCACTGTGTATTTTATTTTATTTTATTTTATTTTTTATTGAATTTTCCTTTGTTTTGTTTCTGGTAGATAAGAAATTGTAAAAATAAAAAGAGTTTTCCATTTTCAAATTCCTAGTTTGTAATATAATCTTGCTCTACCACTTATCATTTCCCTGTGGACTTACCCTAGCGACAGGCAATGTTTCTACCTAGACATTTCTAATGTAGTATTATTGTTTAAGAGGACAAAGGACTTTTAAAGGTTTCTGTACTTCTCATCATTTTTCAGTCTCCTCATTAAAAAAAAAAACAACAAAATTTCTGCACAATGAGAATCTAACCACAGGGACATCTATGGTTACCTCAGAAGACCTAACATTTGTATTACATCTGATGAGTAGGTAGCATTTGACACTGTTATCACTTCTCCTGAACAGGATTTCTCCCTTTTTCTTTATTCCAACATCCTCCTGTCAATTCTGTATCAGGCCACATTTTCTATCTAAGAAAGCAAAAGCCTTGTAACCAGCAACTGCCACCAAAAATATCTTTATTTGTGACTGGTGTTGAAGTCATACATAAAAATTTCAATCTGTCCTACCTATATTGAAAAGTGATCACCATGGTGGTAGCAACACTTCTGAGCACAAAGAAGTGAAATGGCCAGTGAGCACTTGTGATCAGCATGTGAGTATATCACACACGGCTACCTGGCCTCTGTAGTTTTCAATCTAATGATTTATTAACCATGCAGACATGTGCCTGCATGTGTGTGTGCACACGCACACACACATTTCTGTTATAGGATGTTAGCATGTCAAGATATTTTATTTTATTATTTAGCTTGGTTAAGTGATAGGATGTTTGTGCTTCATGTTTCCCAGCCTGTCAACAATTTTTTTTTTAATTACCCTTTAAGATGTGTAAGAATTAATGTTGAGAATAGGATGATAATTAAACAAATCAGTAAACTGACAGTGAAGTGTTAACAAAATCATATCAAGCAGATGAATGACATGAATGTGGCATAAAAAAATCTACTACACATTGATCTCGTTTTTATCCAATGGGAAAACAACAACAAAAAAAACGAAAAAAGAAGCTTGAGACTCACTTTGCTATAACCCACACTGTGATCTTTTTCTAGTTTTAAATCTATTAAGAGTAGTGATTTTGCTCATTTTTCTTTCTATTCTCAGTGTCGGATGTTGTGAAGCTTGGAACATATTAGGAGCTTAAAGTTTCTTGTTGAATGACTATGTGACCATAAGCAAAATAATAGCAATAATCTCATATTGTGCTAGGGGAAAGATTGTACAGGTCTCACCAGCAGCCATAGGACCAAGGATAATTGATGTCTACAATTATTCAGTGGTATATAGGTGTAATGACGTTATCGAGTAGACAAAGAGGACTGAAGCCCTACCACATGTCATCATCCTCTTACTGCCTAAATGTTCAAACAGATAACGTTAATATTTTAAAATAAAAATTTACTCTTTTTGGGGGGTGGGAGTTACTTCATGATATAGAGTTTGTTAAGCTGGCATGTTGAGAAGTAACACACATTTTTACTGTTAAATGTCTGCAGTTAGGTTGATATGGTACCTGGATCACCACGTGAGTATGATTGTACTATATTAACAGTGCTCCCCAAGTTTCTCGAGCTAGAGATATTCTTAATAGAAAGAAAATTTATCCCCCCTGCTTCATATGAGATGATCATGTGGCCTAAAAAATGACCACTCCAGAGATGTTTGATCAAACCCTTTGATTTTTTTTTGTTTGTTTGTTCTGCATTTAGGGCTGTATGTTAAAAAAAGAAATAGCCAGGTCTTGAGTGATTTAGTTCAAATTGTTGACTCCACCTGCTCCACGTCGCTGGCTGGGTGCTGCGCAGCTCCGTCATGCTGTTCTTCCAACATGTCCAAGTTTAACTCCTCTAAGAACTCATTCCTTTCATCTTCTGGCCAGCCTTCATCCAACTGCAAAAGAATACATTAGTACATTATATCATATTAGTGAGAACTCATGCTAAAATAGGCTAAACTTAAATAGCCAATGACCGACTAGTTCCTTTTATCATAATGATTCTTTTCAAAATACCGGCCTCCTAGAGTTCACCTCTCAGAAAGAAGAAAAGGTGATAAAAAAAAAAAAAAAAAAAAAAATTGTACTCTTATACCTTTTATCCTTTCGTGAAACAGAGCTACAGATTTTCTCTCATAACTGAGTAAATCTCACCACATAGAACATTACCTTCTTTCAAAATGTATGAAAAGCACACTGCATAATCCACAGCTGTCACGCTCATTACCTCCAACAGGCCCTGTGTTAAAAGGACAGCCACAGTACTAATAGGCCTGTGAGACAATTGGGCTTTTTTTCCTTAACAACAACCCCCAACAAGGCTGCACACTAAGTGCCCCCCACTCACTCATGCTACCCTCATTCTGCTTTTTGAAAATCTTGAGGCCATGGCTTCCACCTGAACAATATGGCTGCATGCCATGAAATGAATCTACAGATATTTATTTTATCTGTATAGAAAGGAAAATTCTAAGTCATTTTTCTCAAAATAAAACAACAAAAAAAGTAATGTTATGCAATGTCTATTTTGATTCATTTTCAGCCCAATTTCACAGTGAATGTGACATTGAAGGGTGGTGGAGGAATGGGGCACGTGTGGGGTTTTGTTTGTGGCTGTCGGACGCAAATTCTTATGGGACTTGCATACAAATTAAACTTAACAAATCCCTTCGGCTTCTCAACACAAAGTGAAGTGGAAAACTGGTGGTTACCTGGCTAATATGATCAGTGTTGACAGTCAGTACAGATAATTTGCCTCAAAGTGGATTTTTGGAGCTGGATTACGTAAATTAGCTGTCTATGCTGATTACATTAACTGGATTATTGTCAGAGCTCTGCTTTACTCTGCAAGAAAGAAATAGCAAGCAGCTTTCTAGGGAGTAAAAACAATGATTTGAGGTGTTTTCGCCACCAACAAATGAGCAAAATAAGATTCTAAAGATAACTGAACTTCTAAAATTTGAAAACAAGTATAAACCTGAAATGACATTAAACTATACCAAGAGAGTCATTTATATATATATATGTAAAATGATATATATATATATTATATTAATTAATGTCATGGCAAATCATAGGTGTTATGCTATCTAGTAAAGGCTATGCAGAACTTAAACGACCTCAAATTTAACTGGGGCCAAAACTATGACACATTTATTCATTCTCATTTATCGTAATGCTGCTTGAATAACTTGACCAAATTCCACCCCACTGACTTTGATATGCAGATGAGATATAGTAATTATGCTGACAAAAATGTAGCTTTAGCCCAATTTATAATTGTCTAAATTTTACATTCTTTAATCCCTTTCAAGTGTCATAAGGCCGCAAATGCCAGACTCCAAATCAAGTTACTTAAAGCTAGAAATCCTTATATTTTATAAACAAAGTAAGGAATTTTTCTTTATTCAGGCCACAAGAAAATATTTCCTAACACTGATCTAGTGAAGGATGAAACAGAGTTGTTTAGGTTTAAATGAAGTGGTGGAGAAGTTAAGCAGAACCAATGGTAGACATTAATGATTCCCTGTAACTCTTTTCTTATTAACTAACCCCGTAGGTTCCTGAGCTGTCATCTGTAGTCAGGATATGTCTACAGTCTGATAAGGCTTTCCTCCAGGCTGCACACAGCTCAAGATGTAAAGAGAGATTCTTTTTGCTCACTTTTTTCCCTCCTTATATTTCTTTTTTCACCTAGATAGCACTTTTGGTCGTCTGAGTCTAACTAACACTGTGGCAGAGACAGACATCCCTGTTGAGCTGAGCTTCAGGAAAAGAATTGTCATTATAACACACTGGGATCTATCTGTAGGAAAGGGGGCCTTGTATGGCTTCTCAGAGCAAGAAACAACATATACCAGGTGTATCTCAAAAGTAGTGACTCCCAGTTCTTACAAGAGCCCTCTCTGCCCCAGTGTCCTGAGGGAAATAGAACAGAAAAGCAATATCTTTAATGGTCTCTGGAAGAAAATGGGCAGAAAATGAAAGCGAGTTGACGGAGAATGAAGGAAATGAGTTATTTAAAAATATTGCACAGATGCACAATACTGCCCCCAGCAACACTGTAGATCATTTCCAAGAATCTGGAGAGTATTCAAAACATTTTTTTTTTAAGCTAGAAAAAGCACATAAAAACGTTCCACATTCTTTTTGAATAAAATACACAAGCAAAAAGAAATGCAATAATGAGATAAATTAAATTGGGTGAAAAAAATATGGGTGATATAAAGATAAGATTTTCTTTTTAGTGTTTTTTTTTAGGCCATTGTATAGCATGTATGTAGTACTGCTTAAATTACATTTTTAAAGTATGGTGGGTTTTTTCCCTCCTGCTTTCTCTGGAAATCTGATATTCTGTAGGCAATTAGCCTCCTTCTAGTGGCATGAAGCCTTCTTCAGGATAAAGGAGCTAACGCAGATCCTGATTTTGACAGGCAGGACAGCGTCCTATGGAGTCAGAGGATCAGCTTTCATCAACTGTGGAAAGGAAGCCTCATTTGAAAATTCATCCTTCAACACTGACTTTTCTTGGGGAAAAGGTCAGGAGTGTAGGTAGATATTCAAAATTGCCACGGTCCTACCAAGCATATGTAATCCACAAAAGATTAACAAGATCTGGTTTTATGTCATTAATTTCTATTTTTTTTCAATAGCCCATTATGGCCCTTATGAGGTAGAGTTTAGGGAAATGCTTCAGTTCTAAATTAATGAGGTTCTCTAGCAGTTACATGGGAAGGGCAGGGAAACCACACTGTAACGTAAAAATATCTTTTCTACAACAGGGATGGCTACTGAGATCTCTTCAATTTACCATAAACTTGACTAATACATATATAGTTAATTTATTATCTTCTTTTCCAAGAAATAACTGGCTTGAGACATTTCTAGGTAATTTCCTATGTATTTAAAGACCTCACTCACACACATAAGCAGTCCAGCCAGTTGTGAGGGTTGGCTCCCCACTCCTGAGACCTCAGGTATGTGCCTTTACTGTGCCCTGGGCTATGGCACACTTTATGGGGACCATTTAGAATGGTCAAGGGTGTAAAGAAAATATATGCAGGAAGGGTGATCTTTTATAACCACTATATTCAAGTCAGGACTTGGTCTGACACTGAAATACACTTACTCAGTGTAATTTATAGATAGTATATAGTTACTGAGTCTGAAAAATATCAGATCAATAACCTGGGAGACAAATGGTGACTTAACCAACTTTACTCAATCTACTGACAGATGGATAGGATGGTGACAACATATTGTCCTTTCTGCATTGTGGTGGGATATAAAAAGGATATAAAAGGAAGTACCAATAGTACTTTTCTTCTACCATTACCTTTCCTTTACTTCCATGACAAGTTTCTCTAGGGTATAAACAATTCCTTCAGAGGATATCAGTTTGTTTTTAGCTGAAGAAATGTTTTTGTCTCATGAAAGTTGGAAAAATAACTCATTAACTATACGTGGAACCATGTCATGCTACATGAGATATTTTAATTCCAAAAAGATTTAAGTTGATAGCTAGATGGGCTAATGTCTCTGTCTTTAGAGATTCTTCCAAGATACCTTAGCATACCAATTAAATTTTTTTTTTTTCAGTTCTTGGCCAGGGTTGGGTTTGAACCCACCACCTCCGGCATATGGAGTCAGCATCCTCCTTTGAGCCACAGGCACCCTCCAATTAAATATTTTAAATAGAAACCTAAGTGAGGATCCACACAGAATTAAAAATGATATAAAGTCAACTATTTTTCATCTCTGAATTTATTTAAATAATGGGCAAATGGGAGGAGGGAATAATGGCTGCTTCTTTTTTTTTTTTTTTTGCTTTTTTTTTTTTTTAACCTTCCCTTAAAAGGGAAGCTAGCTGCCCTGCTGTGGGGTTACAGAAGAGAGCCTCTAATGTATAATTTTTTGGATAAGGTTAGTAATTTGAGAAAGATCAGTTTTTGTTATATTTTGTACACCATACTTGGTTTTACAGATATCCATAATGGTGATTCAATATAGAACAGCAGATAAAAAATATAAATTTACATTCATGAATTTTTGCTCAGTGAATTCAACGACTGTAAAGACTTCTGGTTTCTGTTCTGACCTGAATCTCTGGCCTTGCAACAAGCAGCACGATCCTCTTACACTCATCGCTAGACAGCAAGGCCACGGCTTCTTCCCGATTCTGGACGTCTTCCCCATTTATCTAGAAAACAAATGAGACTGGCACATTAGTTTCCATTTCCACAATGCTGCACACAATAAATGGCAAATATCAGCTCATTTATGGTAAATGTATGGACAATGAAGCTCACACAATGGGCTCATCTTCAGACCCTTGGTGGCGAGCGCCTTCACTCAATTACGTGCTTACTGTAAGAGCCATTTCGATCCCTGAAGGATGGGGAACATCAGAGGAAGCAGTTATGTTCATAAATGTCCAACCTGCGCCCTGGCAACATACATCTAGCAACACAATTAACCAGCCCCTGACAGGTGACGTTCATCTTTCTCCGCTCAGAGTAATGGAAGTGTCACTCTGAGATAATAGTGTTGGGAAGGCAGGGCTGGCAATCCCACAACTGAAATCCGTCATCCTGCACGCTTGCTGCGAGCCAATTAGCGAGCTGAGGTATTATCTCTCACCAGGCGATGCTCCCAGGCCACTGCTGATTGCATTTTCATTTAATCATTTCATATTTGTGTGTGTGTGGCTGACTCAGTTGCCCAAACATCATTGTCAGGATATCTCTCGGTGCTTAACTAATCAAAAGAAAAAACAGCTCATCAGGAATGTTGCCATCAGGACTCCAGTTCCTTTCGGAGAGGTATCCATTTCCTCAAACAATAAAACTAATGAAATTATCTTAAGAGTCATCTCTGAAGTACACTTAAAAATTTAAAAAGGTAACGGTAGAGTAAAAATGGCTTTTAAAAAGAATGATGTGTGAAAGAAATCAAGCTTGAGTAAACTATTGATTACATAGAAAAGATTCCAGGGGCATTTGGAATCTTCTTTACTAAGTTCTAAAGACAGAGTAAATAAAGCTTCAAAAGTTTGTATTTTAAACTATAGTTTCATGTTCAAATTTAGTTAGGTCTTTGATAACATAATTTTTTCCTTTGGATATTAAAAAAATTACTTTCTCTTATTGATTACTCAAATCCAGAGAGACAATAGCATTTTGATCCATGATATATAATCAAAATATGTAGAAATTCCAATGAAAGAGGTCAAATAATTCTGTCTAAAATAAGCATCAACTACTTCAATAAGTCAACAGATGGAAAATGTGGTGGCACTGATCATTTTTTAGTAACTAATGTAACATCTTTCGTAAGTATTTTCCCTTAAAACCAAGAAGTAGACTCCTGAGATTTCCCCTTGTGGGTCTCGGGGATTATAACTGACACACGAGGAGAGACATAATTATCTGAAAATAAGCCCAGGAATCTCACTTTGGACCCTAATAAATGATCGTTATTCCTAGACTCATATATATAATATTTAGCATAAGGAAAGCAGACAATAACCATCAAAAAATCACACAGCCACATATAATGTTTTCTTACTCTGATCAAAATGAATATCACTTTCATTTCTCCCTTGTCTAAGTAAACGGGAAATTCAGCATTTACAAGTTTCATATTCATGTACCTTTTTTTTTTTTTTTTTTTTGCAATTCACAAATAAAATTCAACAAACTACAAAATAAGAACTATAAATCCAAAATGAAGAATAATGACTGAGCAGGAAACATCATGTTTGTTTTTTTTTTTAAATATATCTGAAAAAGTACCTACATAATGACTCTAAGCCCTTTATTTTTCCTTAATAAAGATAAATTGGCAGTGGTGTATTCCAACATACTTTCCCCATGCCCAATTAAGTGTCATTAAATCATGACTTTATACATTTTACCCTCTTTGAGCTTGGAGGACTAGGCCTGTTTCGCCATAATTCTTAGGAGTTTATCTGTAAGGCATCTGTTTTTCTGTCAAACACTGACTTAATTGTTCATCTTCCCTTCACTATAGCTATATTTGGTCCTAAGAGAATTGAGTTGGATGATCCCAAGTAGCTTATCTTCATCTTTCTGTTTGAACTATAATTCTAACTCCTTTCTCCCCTGGTTTCTCTCTACTCAAGTATATATATCTATATCTATCTATAATCCTTCCCCATTCTTCATCTAAATTTTGCTGGCCATTAATCTACATACTCATCCATGTTCATCTAATGTTGCCATTATGTTCACTGCTTTAAAGTGAAGGGAGTAATAGTCTCTTTCTTAAGGGGTCTTTATAAGTATACACACAGAGCATTCTATTTTGGCACATATTATTATTGATGTTATTATTACTATTATCATTATTAGTTTAATCATCAGCAAGGACAAGACTTTATCTGGATAAATAAAGCAAAGGTAGTAAAATTCATGGGCAATAATTGAATACATAGGAGTAAACCTGATTTTATCCTAAAAGATAGGTCCGCCTCATACTAATTGTCAACTCTTAGAGGCCATCAGGGAACAGGGTGGTTGTGTTTGTCTTTTAGTTTCTGTACAGGTGGTGTTTGTCTTGTCCTAATGACCAGAGATCTGTCTCTGTTTCTGGCCATTCATCCTTGTTTTAGGGGACAGATCAGCAGGTGAAGACACATTTTAAATTCAGGATTATGTTTGGGATGGAATGAGTCTGTCACAGAAGTCTGGCATTGAAACGGAATTTATGGTTTCTTTTTAAAAATAAGGGCAAAGGGCCACTTTAGCCAACTGACGGGGAGATCCTTTCGTCCTCAAGCAATGTAGCCATGGGCTTTAGCAAAGATGCCTCTTAAGGAATGAAAAGATTTGAGGGATGCAATCATAACTTTCAACCGTCACTTGCTCTTCTTGTTCCTGAAATAATGGTTTCTGGTTATGTGTGAGAAAGCAGCCTGTGGGGCCAGGGAAATGCCAGTTACAAAAGTGAAGAACCCAGCAAGGAGGGCAGGGGACGGTGAGTAGTCATGTTGCCACCCTTAATGGGGGACTTTCATTTTAAGAAAAGAGAGGGAAAGAGAACCACGAGAAAGACAACATGGAAGTTTTGTTATAAATGAGGAAAATCTTTATAGATGACGTATCTATTTTATTTTCTACGCATGCAAAAAAATAGTAGTTTCAAAATGGATATTGCTGTGGCTTAGAAGCACCCTTGTCCTGAAATAGAACCACCAGTCAAAATCGCACTTTAGGCCCCATCTCCTGTGTGTGCATAAGTGTGTCCATGTATATAAAACCCTAAAAGCTTAGAAATGGTTTAACATAGCTTTTACGTTTGAGCATACTAATTTTTAGGTTTCCTATATTATTGTACCAGGGACAGATGGGCAACTAAAATTCTTGACATGCAACGTTCTATTGAATTTTTTTAGGAAAAAAAAAAATTCCTCTTAGGCAAAAAGAGGAAAGATTTCTTTCAAGTGTGTTTATATTTTAGCACGGAGACAAAGAAGGCGAGTGAACTATAGAGAGATATTAATAGATATGGAAAGAATAGAAATGGGAAAATATCTCTCCAAAGGGGAGAAAATAAAAGAGAAAAAGAATGTGGAGGACCAGAATGTGTGTAAGGCAGAGAAAAGCAGAGAGAGCTCATTAGAAGTGTGATTGTTTCACTGTTTGAGTTCTTGCAGAGTTTGTCAGGAATGGTCCTCAGGAACATGACTATGTGGTCCTCTGTTAGCAGACATAAGATTCAGCTGTATACATGGACTACTACACGCTCATCATTGAAGGAGAAAATGAGAATGTCGTGTTCTGGTCACATATGTGATTTTTAAAAAGCTGGTCATGTGTGTGATGTTTTAACCCTTGCTCTCTGACTTGGAAATGCCTCACTCAGCTCTGCAGCTTTGTGAGAGAATGTCCTCAGATTCATTCCTGTGAACACATTTGATAGAAGTTTCTAGCAATGACACAGCAGTTAGAACTGTCAAGAAATGAAGAGTTTTCCTGACAGACCAAAAGATGCATCAGGATCAGGAATGGTCTCATGAAGTTGGTTCCTAGCTTCTCTTCTCCGTGATCCCTACCCTATGTCAGTCCCTCTCTGTGTGTGTGAGTGTGTATGTGTACACGTGTGATATCACTGGGTGAATTCACCTAATAGGCCCATTGGATGCTATGTTAAGAAAAGTTCAGCTACACCATGAGGGCAAGACCAAGCACACATTCTGTTCAGGTCATCCTGAACAGAAAATTAAAACCTCAATTGCTCTAAAGAGCTTCATTGAAATAAAGGCCAGCTGAGAAACTTCAAGGATAAGAAGCAAAGCCTCTGCCTCCCCTGCTCCTATCTCCCTGGGAAAGGAGTCATTAATTGCTCATCCCATAATCTCCTCATCAGCCATATGGGAACTATTTGTCTTTGGGTACAATTTTGTCACAGTTTTTACTTAACATAATTTCCCCCTCACCCTTAAGATTCTTTGTTTCTGATGTGTGCTAACAGAATTGAATTCTAGGCTTTTTCATGTGACTCATATTTACACATTAAGTGTGAAGCATTTGTCACATGATGTAAGGTAATCAGTCAGGAAAAAGTCCTTTAGTAATCCTGCTATTGTTTCTTCAATGAGGCAACTCCATTGATTAAGGAATGCCTTATTATGCAGCAGATAATTTTCTCTGAAAATTTACCTGCCAACAATTTAGGTAAAAATTTGAAAGTGCTGAGACATATAATATCCAAATAAGAAACACGTGCATTTTATTTACATCCAGCTCTTCCCATAGAACTAGTAGATGTAGTTTTAATAGCTGTGTTTGTACAGCTAACCTGTGGGAAAGCTGGTAATGGGAAACTAGGAAGGAAGCCAGGGACAGTGGGCAGTGAGAGGTGTGGAGAGTTGAGGGTGAAAGGAAAAAGTGATAGCTGGCAACACCAAAAAGGAGAGGAAGAAAAAGGACAAAATACATAGACCCAGTATATCAGAAGATGTAGCCAAATAGAGTTGTTTAATGTCTGGGCACAAATCTCCCAGACCTTTCATTCATTTTACCCCATTAACCGCATTGTGTAATGACTGCTGGGTATAATATGACCCTGGGCATCCGAAGAGATTCTTTTCAGTATGTTTAACTGGAGATGTTAACAACATGACCAAGACATACACAGATTATTTCAAAATTAAAAAGAAATAATAACACACTTTTGAAGGTTTTTATCTGCATGACAGTAACATGGTCTCTGGAATTTCTTAATGAGGCTACCTGAGTCACGCTTTCCTGTAAGTTTCCACCCCCTTTCAAATCATTCTTTCCACTGAACACCTTTGTTTCATTCACTGATTGATTCATGTGTATGTGTGAAAGAAGAAGCCACAACAGTTAAGATAAAACCAGACCATGTCTTGGTTTCCTGATCCCTCTTCCCTCCCTGGATAGATGACAGATATGATTCCTGTTTTTTTTTTTTGTTTGTTTGTTTGTTTGTTTGTTTTTTAACATGTTACCATTTAGGGTGAAGCAGAAATTACATACTCTTGAGGTAAACCAGTGGGACAGTGGGACACCAAAATATCTCTAGTTTGTACTTTTTATTCTTTCCTAACTGGAACATTAGCAGAGAGTCCGCGATACAACAGCCACCCCAGAAATGGGTTCTGTGGTGTGTAGCTGAAGAAAGAACAGGTGAAGAAGTGGGGTGACTTGGAGAGTGTTGCTGCGAGGAAGGCAGAGAGCGGCAGAAGGCTGGGCCCTCGATCATGAGGATGTCACTCTGCACTGGGATCTTCTGTGGCTTCCTAATTACACAGGGAAGGAGCACCCAGCCTGGGATGACATTTTTCTAGTGTCTATTTTTGAAGCCCTTGTTCCCAGCAGAGTGTTAAATCCACAAGTGTGGAATCCAAAGAAACGCCCTCCAGGGGTCTGTCTCCAGCAAGGAGAAATGAGAACTCTAGATCTGCCATGCTGACTAAAAGTTGTGCAGAACATGTTAACAGCTTGTCACCCCCTCAATTTCTCATTCAAATCCTCCTCTCTATTTCAACACTGATCGGCAGTGAAAGGGGCCCCTGTTCTTACTTGGGGGTTAATCTGAACACAGGAGCTGGGGAGCCTGGGTGTCTTTCTCCAGCCTTTCTTTATAGAAGGAACTCAGAAAGGACAGAGCAAGCTGGGGAAGGTTTAGGACAGAAACTGGCTTTTGGTTATTTCTGATTTGGCCTGAAACTCTCTTTCCCATGTGTAGCCCTCTGGTGATCTGCTTACCATATCTCTCATTAAACTGAAATTTAATCATGTGGGGAAAATAACACATTCTGTGCTACCTGGCCCCAGGAACT
This sequence comes from Loris lydekkerianus, assembly GCA_963574355.1. Classification (NCBI taxonomy): domain Eukaryota; kingdom Metazoa; phylum Chordata; class Mammalia; order Primates; family Lorisidae; genus Loris; species Loris lydekkerianus. Next base: position 46,304 of record CAUYPK010021683.1, read on the forward strand.
CATTAGTAAATACAGCCATGAACTGCATAACAACCTTTAGTCAACCACGTACTGCATATATTATGACGACGGTCCCTTAAAATTATAATACCATCTTTTTGCTATATCTTTTCTATGTTTAACAACATTTAGATACAAAAGTCCTCACCTGCGGTATTCAGTACTATAACATGCTGTCCAGGTTTGCAGCCCAGGAGCAACAGGCCACACCCTCCAGACCAGGTGTGTAGTAGCTTAGGTATGTGTAAGTCACTGTGTGGTGTGACTAGCCAAAATTGCCTAAGGATGCATTTCTCAGAATGTATTAAGTACCACATGACTGTAGTTGAAAATGATTCTAAATTCTAGAATTTCACATAGTAAAGAAACATTGAGATTCATGTTTACCTAATTTATTTTGGAAAAGGTAGCAATAACGGATAATAATAGCCATTGTTTAGTAAGCACTTATCATGCACTGCGTATGACATGAACAATCCCATTGATTTATTTATTTGGGGTTTTTTTTGCAATTTTTGGCCAGAGCCAGGTTTGAACCTGCCACTCCGAACAATCTGATTTAACATGCACACCAATAGCAGGCTATTATTACCATATTTATGATGACAAAACGGGCTTATGATGAGAGGAGGTTAAATGATGTGCCCAAGGAAATGGTGAGTTGGAAGTGGAGATAATGTAATCTGACTCCAGATACTGTATCTGAACTACTAATGATTAGCTAATAACTCTTTTTATTTATTTATTTATTGCAGTTTTTGACCGGGGCTGGGTTTGAACCCACCACCTCCAGTATATGGGGCTGGTGCCCTACTCCTTTGAGCCACAGGTGCTGCCCAGCTAATAACTCTTAATAAATGGCATCATCCTTAACTTTAAGAAGTTTAAATGACAGGTTTTTTATTTTGTAGATATTAATATCCCAAAGCAAAGAGAAATTCTTTTCTCTACTATTTTATAAGATACAAAATAAAATAAAAACAGTTGGACAGACGATGTGAAACTTAGAAAATAACCACACCACATACTTGCAAAATACGATCCCCTTCTCGAATCCGGCCATCTTTGGCAGCAATGCTATTTGGATCCACCTGTAGGGGAAAGGACACGCATCTTCAACCTGCTGTACAATGGCCTCTCAAGAAATTAAAAACACAATTAAAACAATTTTAAACTTTGCTTCAAATTTTTCTACTGATTTATGACAATGCATGTCACATTTTTCGCCACCAAAAATCACCTGTTCTGAAAATATAAATGGTTTTAGAATAAACAATAATATGTTTAAGGAGAATACAACTAAATTTAATCTGATGACCATTTTCTCTTCTGTTGCTCTTCTTGCTCTCCAAACTTTTCTTCCTTTCTTTTTCCCTTCTTCTTCTTCTTCTTTTTCTTTTTTACATTCATTCACTCATTTCTGTACTCCAACTGTTGGATACAGTCTTCAGCTGACATGAGATGATGTTAATACTAGGATTCTCTGACTCAGGAAATTTTCCTACTGAGGTGACTTTTAAATACTGCCCTCGTTGTCTTAGCAAGGCTGATAGCTATACTGTAAGTCCATATTTATTAAAGGGATTTCTGTCTCATGAGCACATTAATTTATAAAGAGATTTACAATGTATATTGCTCAATAAACAAAAAAATCCTGTTGACACATTTAGGTACTCAGCACCACTTTACATGGAGGGTGAAGTGTTTTAACTATAAATTATTTGAGAAGAAATAGATATTTAAGGGTCTATTAGCATCTTATCGATATTTTAATGTTTCAAACTTGAATGAAGGCTTAGGGGTGATTCCATCTATCAGATTTCACATGATAGCCTCAGACTAATTAGGTTGTTGCATTCAAGCTTTATTCAAGAAAAGTATTTCAAGTGTACATGAGGTTGATCTATCCCGTCCAGATGTTAGATACTACTTTTTTATTAGGAGTGCTATCTAATTCCTGGGCCTTGAGTAATTAATCAAGAACAAAACACGCTGTAATTATATACAAGAGGTACAAGGAAGACATGCCTTCCACACATGTGTTCAGGTCCTGTCGCTTCTTTAGCTTCCCTGAAAAATGAAGTTCCTAATCTGACATATTTAAATAGTAAATAGAGATTTACTGGAAGGAAATGAGAGATGATCAGTCAATTGTATCCCATTTAAAAGCCCTTCACAACCTAAAATATTGTCTTTAGAACTAGAATCAAACTAATGCTAAACTTCTATCTTTCTACCTCTGCAGATATCACAAACGATAATCCAACAGGTGTTTCTTTATACTTCTTCACCTTAATCTGAGGGATTATCCTAGTTGTACATTTTAAAAATGTATGTAAGTCAAATATCTATAGAGAGATTTCTGCATGGGAGAAGCCAGTCAGTACATTCTTTTTAAAGTGAAAAAGGTAAAAGTTTATAGAGCTGTGTAGTTACCTGAGTCCATTAATTACATTACCTCTTTCATGTTCTAAGCAATTTTGTAAAAACAATGAGATAAAAATGGTTATACCCTTTCCAGTTGAAGAAGCTAAAGTTTAGTATGTTAGCTAATGTTTTCAAGAAAACTTGGAACAGCATAGAACAATTAGTACTAGTTTATACACATATGTACAAATGGAGGGGGTTAGAATCAATGTATATACACATATATATGTTTGTATGTATATTATATAATTTTTGATGGCATATATATAATTATGCAATTATATATATAATTAAAAATACCTTCCCCACTTATAAAATGATGCTTCTGGGGATTTTAAAATATCGTCTATGTTAATAAATCTTGCTTCACAGTTTTTCAAAGTAATTAACACAAAAGGTGTCTTACACTGAAGTACCTCACTTCTTAAAAGTGATTATAAGGTTGACTAAAACAAACTAATAGATGTATTACTTGGGTGTTCACATTTCTCAATCTCATCAGCAAAGTAAAAGACGTGATTATTGTGAATGATAATTTTAAACGGTCAATGCTGCTGTTAACAGAAGTTAAAACTATGGGATGGAAGGACAGATGTGTGCAGATCAAAAATTTTCCTTGACTTCCTGAACCCTCATGGGAACTTATTTAAATTGAAGCAGTGTTACCATTTTTGCACTTTTCCTTGCTGGGATTCTGGGGAAAGCATCCACATTAAACAAGCTGATAATAATTACATTACTTGGGCAGCATAATTTACTTTCCTAATTGAAAGTGACAAGTATTGGAACATGGCCAATCCTTCACATTCAAGCGTCTGAAGGATTTTCTCCTGGTGAGTCATTTGACTCAATTCTGCCCCAGTCTCCCTCCCCTCCCATCCCCTCATGGCATTTCTTACCTCGCTGACATAAATGCCAGAGTCTTCCTCATCATCTGTTCGGTAACAGACTGTCAGGCCCAGCTTCTCTTGACTGCTGACACGGCACAATTCGACCTCCTGAGAGAACATGCACAGAACGACATTCATGTCAGAGAGGAACCCCATGGCAGAACGGACAGAATGCCCTGCTATTCTGTGGGTCACCCTGGGGAGTTTCAATAATTATTGCTCAACATTGGAAATTGAATTTTGTTACCAGCAATATTAAAATTTACCTTAAACGAGGATTTCTACATGGTCAAGACAATACTTTATATTTCCATGGTAGAGTTGGAGGTGTGCAGTTGTTTTTTGTATTAAGTCATCAACTTAAACTCTTTAAAAATTACACAATGTATATAAGTCAAATGTGGATATATCAATAAGCTGGGATCAATAATATACTTGAGAGTGTGTAGGTAGGGAGCAAAATGTTCATAAAAACATTGAGTCACTATGTTCTTACTTGTATTTTAATGAAACCAAGTAAGTTCAAATTAAAAAAAAAAGGGACTATACTGAATTTTCTATCGATTCTGCTTTTGAATTCTATAAAATATGATAATGAGCAAGTTTTTGTGTAGGTCAGGCCAAGGTTTTCTATTATTTTGTAGAAACTCTTGGCCTTGGAGAGAAATGGTTTCATCTAGGCTCAAGGGAGAGACATCAACAGCCATTTGGGGCAGAAGCAATGATTCAAAATACAGCAGTAAATGAACAAGAAAATACATTTACAGAAACACATAGCTAAGGGGCTTGAAATGTCAATCCTAAGGTAATGTATATTAAATCTATTTCCTGATTTATGGTCAGTAAAATAATAATAAATTTCAGTGCATTTCATTTTTGTATAATGAAATGGACTTTTACTACTTTCAGAAGCAGATGACTTTAGGATAGATCACATAATTCTAAGCATTAAAACACAAATTATTGTGCTAAACATGGAGAACTGGTTCCTACTGGATGGAGAATATGAGACCCTTCAGCAAATAATCAGGCGAGGAAGAACAAAGTATATTTAATTTGGAAGTGAAGCCTGCATCCCTTTCCAGAACTTAGTCTCTGTGAGAGTGCTGAATTTGTCTGTCTGCTTAATGCTTTTTTTTCTAGTAGTACCTAGAACAGGGATGGTCTCCGTGTGGGCAATCAGTAACAACTAACTGAACGGTATTGATTTTATTTCAAAACCTTTCCTCTTGTACATAGCTTTTTGTACTGTAATAATTAAGTAGTCATTTCTCTCTGATGTGTGTATATACACATGTATGTGTGTAGATTATGAAGTTTGATAACAATAGAGTGCTATAGTCTAAATATGTTGTGTTCCTCAAAACTCCTATGTTGAAATCCTAACCCCCAAGGAGATGGTACTAGGAGGTGGGGGCTTTGGGAGGTGATGACGTCGTAAGGGCTGAGCCCTCAGGAATGGGACTAGTGCCCTTCTAAAGGAAGCCTGAAGAGCTATCGCAACCCTTCCACCACTTTAGGACCCAGAGAGAGGAACCCTTCTACAAGGAAACAGGCTCTCAACCACAGGGAATCTGCTGGTGCCTTTATCTTTGACTTCCTAATAGCCTGAAACAAACGTGAGAAATAAGTTTCTGTTGTTTATATATGGCCCGGTTTATGGTAATTTATTATAATAGCCTGAATGGGTTAAGACATAAACTATATCTTTACATAAAGTATCGCTAAAGAAAAATTTACTTAACTTCAAATAAGAGAGTGTTTCCCAGAACACTCCGCTGCATTTGAAGAAATATCCTACCTTTCAATTTCATATTTCAGTGAAGTCTTTGTCACGGGATAATAACCATTTTTTCAATGATATGCTATAAACCACGGGCAACTCCTTAACAAGGGGATTTGCTCTCATAAGCCTCAGTGACCAATAATTTCACAGCTAATAAAGAGCAAATAAGACTAAATTTAAATCCTCTACCCTGAGACAAGTACCACAAATTGGTGAAATGCGTGGAACTATGAAGAATGCTGACTTTCTGACTGGTGGGTAACACTATAAATTATCCTATAGTGGTTAGAAAGGGTGTGGTGTATGCTGAATGGTAAGGAAAACATGTCAAAAATTCTTTCATCTAGACAAAGACTAGGAAACAGTGACATGATTTGGTAACAGAAGCAAAAATGTACATACCAAGAAAAGGTTTTTCAAAACTGGCAATAATTAATGCCTCCAGCGGGAAAGAAAACTTGACTAAGATTGTAATGTTAAAAAGGAATTACAGCAACAAAAGAGCATCAATTATAGCAACAAGGTATATAGTTACAGAGTCTCTTAGTGACTCCTAGGAGGCCTGTAAGGAAATCTGCACACTTCATAAAGAGCTGAGACTGGGACATTTAAATCAGGGCAAATGAAGAGCCACAGTCAAAACAGAAATTCAAGGCCAGGAGTGGTGGTGGCTCATGCATCAAACCCCAGCACTCTGAGATGCTGAGGTGTGGTAGATTTCTTCAGCTTTGAGACCAGCCTGAGCAAGAGCCAGACTCTTATCTCTAAAAAAAAGCCAATGTTGTGGCAAGTGCCTATAGTCCCACCTAGTTAGGGGGCTGAGGCAAGGGGATTGCTTCAGCCCAAGAGTTTGAGGTTGCTGTGAGCTATGACACCACGGCAGTTGACCCCAGGGAGACAGAGTAAAACTCTTTCTCAAAACAAACAAACAAACAAACAAACAAAAAAACCCCCTGAAATCCATATTTTCAACATCCTGCTGAAACACAAGAGAAACTCCCATACCATTCAAAGACATTTTTCCGAGGAGCTATTCTTTTTCAAGTGTATTCTCCACATTTTCAAGGGAGTACCTTGACTTTGGTGGTGCTTTTTGGAAGATGCATATCAAACTGTCTCACAATAAAATGGAATGAATCTATTAAAATGAAAAGGGAAGAATCCACCTGTGAGGCTTTAATACTACAAATCAAAGCATCTATCTAAGAATCACAGAAGAAAAGAAACTGTGATCCTAAGGTTGAAGTAACTTTTCAATATTTTCATCATATTAAAGCTAAGTAAAACTGAAAGAGTTATCCACATAATCTTTGTTTTCAATATCCCTTCTTTCTTAGGTACTCCACACCCTTATATTTCCTTCTAGCTGCCCAGAGTCCCCGAGGGCTGAGTCTTCTAGGTTTGTCATTGTGCCTGTCCCAGAGCAAAACATGATATTCGATGCTTTGTTTCAGGGTCAAATTGGTACACCTACATTTCAACACCGGTGATAAGAAGGCCTCAAACCCCATCTCGTCTCTCCAAAAGGTCTTGGTAAACTTCAACTTGCCTTTGTTTTTGTTTACTCTCTTACAAATAGCTCGTGAGTAGCCAGGCCTCATGGTGGGCACCTGTAGTTTCAGCTATGGAGATGCTGAAGCCAGCTTGAGCCCCTGAGTTTGGCCCAGGGTTTGGCCCATAAAGTTTGACCAGAAAGCCTTAATTCAAAGAACTAAATTTTTGGCAGGAGGAATTCAGGCACTGAGAAAGGCCCAAGGGAGATTTTTCTGGATCCCACAAACCACCTAAGACCCATGCCAAGGGTGTGAACTTATATTCCTTATGTTAGTGGAGGATGTCACAGACACCACGCATTTCATATTGGTACACAGAAACATACATTTTAGAATCAAACATCCTTTAATTCTATGACAAAATAACTTACAAGCAGCTACTTGTAGACCATTTTGTTTGTGTGAGGCAAAGGTGGCTTTGTAAAGACTCTGATTATCTGAAAGGAATTCTCCAGAACAGGCTTAATTAAGTATTCCCTTCACAGGGCACACAAGCCTCTGACTTCTGAAGAAACAACCTCCTGGTAATAGAGGATGTTTTCCCTAACAACTTTCATACCTTTCCCTCTGTCAGTAGGAAGCTGTTTGATGAAAAACATAAAAGTGAAATGCTACCTCTGTACATTTTCTCCACAGAGACAATTCACGGGTGTATACAAATCAAAGTCCAGCCGGCACGGATGGCAGAGCTAACCATCCATAAGTCATCTGTGACTGGAGTGAAAGCATCACTTCACACACCTGCTGAAACGACATTCATTGTGACTGAAATGTGCTTCAAGATGCTGTGTTCTGGGAAGGAGTCTGAAGTCTCTTAAAAAAATCAAACTGCAGTGTCTAATTTGGTGACAGAAGGATTATGTGTAGATTGAGGGCAGAGTAGAAGATTAAAGCTGGTTAATAAAGTTGCTGTGAAAAACCCTTCTGGTCAGTCACAGAATAGGATTTTTACATAAATTTACATATATGAGAACTGACAATTAAATCCATGAACTTTTCCTAGAAAAAGTGATATATACCTCACTGCTGAATAGCACTATAGTTACCTTTGAGGTACTTTCCTTGAAAAGCTGTGCACTGATGCCAGTGCCTATTCTACCCTTCAAAGCAATTTTGGAACTCTTTTTCTGGAATGGCCATCAGGACTGTGGTGGTACTATCTTTGATGTCTTGAATGTCATCAAAATATCTTCCTTTCAATACTTCCTTTATCCTCAGGTAAAGAAAAAGTCATTGGGGGCCAAATAAGATGAATAGGGAGGTGTTCCAATACAACTTTGTTGACTGGCCAGAAACTCCCTCATCAACAGTGCTGTGTGAGTTGGTGCATTGCTGTGTTGCAAGAGCCAAGAGTTATTGGTGAAAAGTTCAGATCATTTTTGTCTTTTTCACTCAGCGTTTCAAAAAGTAAACCTAGTTAACTGTCCAGTAAGTACAAATTGGTAGTGAACAATCCCTCTGATAGCAATAAAGGTTAGCAACATTGTTTGGACTCTTGATTTGGACTGACGGAACTTTTTCGGTTGTGGAGAACTGGCTGACTTCTACTGTGCACTTTGACACTTTGTTTCAGGGTCATATCTGCCTATGTTTCAACACTGGTGATGACATGGGCAAAACAACACCTTGTCTCTCCATAAGTTCTTAGTGTATTTACACTCTCCTTTCTTTTGTTCATCAGTGAGCTCCTTTGGGACTATTTCTGCACATACTTTTATCATGCCAAAATTTTCAGTTAAGCTTTTCCTAACTGCTTTCTATCAATGTTTACTTGGTTTGCAATGCTTCCTACAGTTAAAGACTTTGATAAACAACTTGATATATTTTCCAATGTTTTTGATAGTTTTGCTCATTATGGACTGCCCTGACGTCTCTTCATCAGTGACGCTTTCTCTCCCCTCAGCAAAACACCCAGAAAAACATTTAATCTACTGGTGCACTGCTGTTTTCTTCATGGCATTATCCCCATCAACTTGGACTATCATAGCCCTGATTTCACTTCCACTCTTGCCAAGTTTAAAAAGAAATGTAATGTTTTTTCATGGCTCTCATTCAAGCCTGACATTCTTTGGATGGCACACAAAACCACAGAAAAACAGTAATAAATGCTGCTCAGCATAACACTGCCACACATTGACACAAACACAGCTGTGAGACTGTGGAATGCTGAGGTTATGAAACCTTACTGAGCTGTGTGTACAGTGCTGCCAATGTAAGTGCACCATGGTAAGTTTGCAAATTTAATTGTCAGACCTCATATTACAGTACTGTGTATATTTTTTATGATTGAGTCTAGGGAAGAACAAGAAACTTAAAAAGAAAAAAAATATTTTGCTTCCTAGATAGAACTCTCTGGCTGAAAACAACAACAACAAAAACAAACAAACAAAAACAAGGCTTGACACTATTCACAATGGTGTTTTAAGCAAAATTATTCCCAAACTGTATAGAATTCTAAGGCCCATGCTGTAGATAGAGTTTTTCCTCTGAATGAGAAAATTCAGATGTGATCAGCATTACTCAAGCCTGAGGAAGAATCCAGGCTACATAGGGTGCTTATTTATATCATTTGATAATCAGGGAAGAGAGAACTCTATTGTGTCATTATCTTTGCCTTTATTTTATTTATCCTCCTAGTTTTCACTTATTAGACAAACATACATTTTTACACAAGCTTAGTCTTAATCATACATTGTCTTACATTTTGTTACATTTGGTTAGTAACTAGTGAAATACTTTGCTTAGTTGTTCCAATGAAACATTTCATTAAAAAACAATCAAGTGGGAAATATAAAAATGTCAACCTTCCCAGTTAAAAAAAGCCTAATCTACTACAAGAACATTTTTCAAGATCTTTATCTACTGCATAATGGAAGCTAGGTATAAAACTTAGAAATAAATAACAAAATTCCTGAACTACCCAAATCCCTATGACAAAAACTTTTCAGGCTTTTATGCTCCAACTCCAAACATTTTTCATAGCATGTTACCCCATCTAATAATTAGATCATATTCTGTAGAGATATCACAGGTAAAAACTAAAGTTCATGGTCATGTATTTTTGCTAACATCCTTACCTCCTTATTCAATGACTTCTTTCCCCTTGACATTGTGAAATGTGGCCATCTTTTAATTCCCAAGTTTCCATTCTTAGAATTAGATTCTGGATTCTTAGGGAAATAAAGTGTCATAGTTTTCTAGACTTAGGCTAAATGCTTTTCCCCGTGGGCTGTGGATGACCCTGGAAGTCATAAAGGACCTTTTGAAGTCGATTTTATATCTTAACAAAGAAATAAATATTAACTTTGCCTACATGGTTAGTTGGGGAGGAAATGGTTTCATAATGCTAGTAATCAATAGTTGATGTGATGAATTCTGGACTAGGAATAGAAATGAGAAGCGTAAAATTAAGGTGAGTGAGAAGTCATCTGTAAACGTTGTATTCTTACTTCTGTTCTGATAGTAAGGAACCAAGCCCACCACGTGGAAACCTGTCCTAGAATGGGCTTACGCTCCACAGCGCTCTGTCCAGATTAGAATCAGGAACAAAGGCATCCAAAGGACCAAGGAAGCACTTCTGTCTACATCAGATAGGGTTTTTCCTGCTTCCCTATCTTGCTTATTGTATCTTTGGTGGAAACTGAAGTTACTTTTAGGTGTTAACATCATGTAGTTAATTTTCTTAAGAATCTAGAAATCTGGTTTTTTTAATAACCGACTCAAGTTTTTAGTGGACATTAAAATGGTCATTTATTAGCTTTCCAATGGCATCACTAACTCTTCATGGCCATTTGTGGCTGGATTTTATGACTTTTATGTTCTTAAGGGATCAAAACAGTTTAACATGCCATAGGCAAGGTGCAGGGAAGATAATTCATCAAATGGCCTTTTTGTAGTTGCTTTACTTTAAAAATAGCATGGGTAAGCACTCCCTGGCTGGTTAGTTGGACGCTCTTGCGTTCCCATGCCAGCGCTGCTGCTCTCCTACCAGGCCTAGAATGTGCTGGCGCTGCCACGTGTCACTGTGAACAGTTCCCTCAGGCCTGCACCTCTCTCTTGATCTGGCTTGGGATCCATAGTTAAGTGAAATTATCTTTTATAAAATCCACAGCTCCCTTATTCTATTCCTCCACAGTATCACTCAATAAAAGGTCAATTGTGGTTCATCCCCAATATTCATTTCTCTGTATCCCCACTTGAACAGCTGTGCAATCTTGGAGTTAAATGCACACCACAGTGGCCACCCTGACTGCTTTCCTTGTGAAATCGTTACCACAAATTGAAAATGGGTGGTCAGTGCTGCCCAGACAATCACAGAGTACTTTGCTTGTCAAGTTGCTTTCCACCTGCTAAAAAGACTAACGCCATACTTCCTCTGCTTTTCTTCAGATTCCCAACAGAAATTCCTATGCTTAGTTGATCACCTCACCTCATAGCTCACTGGAACCTGTAGACCATTGGGACACCAGCTTTCCACTCTCCCAGATTGGTATTTCAAACCCCTGTTCTCTGCCACTCTGCTATGCTGTCGTCTCTCCTCATGCTTGATGAGCCATCCCATTCCACACTTCATGGAGAAAAAGAAACCATGGGATGGGAAGTCCTGCATCTTCCCTCCACTCAGGGCCCCAGTCTACGTGCGTCTGTCTCCGTGTGTAGAAAGACTCTGGGCTGTCTCCCAACTGCAATGAAAGAAAAGTCCTGATTCCCACCAAAGGCAATTGCCTCCACTGATGCGCTATTACCAGTTTTCAAGAATGTTTCTCATGGAATTATTTCTTCTTTGTTTGCATCTTTAGTTTCTATTTCCTTACTAGATCATTCCCATTGCTCCCACCCACACAAGCATTAATATCTTCCATGTGGAGTGAGGTGGAGGGAAACCACTTCAGAACTCTAGTCAGCTCTAGGTTGAAAGCTACTACAAGAATCCAGCAAAACTATCTTAGAAATAATAGAATTGATCTTAGTGGTTGGCAAGGAGAACAAATTTCCAGATAAAGAAATATTGACAATATAGTGGCACAGCAATAGAAAACTGTCACGCTAGATGACTGTTAGGTAGTTAATGTGTTTGAAACTAAGGGTTTAAAACTGGGCTAGTTGAGGAGTCAAGGTGAAAAATAAAACTGCAGAGGTAGAGGCAAGGGCCAGATCATGGAAAAATGACCATACCATAGTCAGTAATGAACATTTGGCAAAAAGTAAAGAGGAGCTCTTATAAAGGAAATAAAATAGAGTTTCCATTGAGAAACTTCAGCAGCAATATCGTGGGTGAGTGGGAGGCGTTAAAGGATAGGGAGGCAAGTTGGGAATGTTACCAGTTCATGGCAGAGAAGATAAGGATTAAACGCAAACAGTGTCATCTTAGTCCTTACACACGGCTACTATCATTTCCGTTTTATATGGAGAGAAGGCGCCACACAGAGAATTTTATGTAACTTGTGCAAAGTTACACAGCAAGTCACGTGGAGCCGGGATCAGGTTCTAACTTAGAGAGCCTGCCTGAATTCTCAACGGAGCCTTGCTCTGGTTTCATAGTGTATCACTCTTTCTCAGTTTTCAGACTCAGCTTACTTCCTCCATCCCTCTTTCTGAAGTAGGGCTCCTAAAATTATCAAAATTTCATGGATACTTGCTACCTTTTTGCAATTAGGACCACTTCTTTTTCTTTATTAGCAAATTTATATTTCATTAAGTTGCTTACTGTTTTGTGTGTTCCCTTTGCTCTTCTATAAATAGGTCCTTGCCTGTTATGTTTATTATGGATTATTACATACCATGAGCCTCTGTTATGAAACAAAACAGTTCCCCTCTTTGAGGCTCATGTCTTGTCTGCTTTTGCTTTGCACTGCTAGAACTGGCAGAGTGTGGGGGCGTATGCGAACCCCACGTGCATTTGCTGAATGAGTTAACTACTGTAGAGAGGATGGATGTGGGCTCAATTGCTTTTGCTATGCAGGTATTGTACTGTGGTATAATTGTATTAAAGTAGAATATGTTCAGAAAGCTGTAAAAACAATAGATGTGGCATATTCTCTTGTAATCTCTGCCAAACAATAAAAGCAATCAAAGAATGAAGTGTAAAAATAAAGCAAAATTATCTATAAATTATTCATTCTAATAACTCTCCTAGCAGATTCAGTTTTTACTCATTCATTTTACTCACTTGCTGCTTTCTTAGCACTTGCTAGGTGCTAAGGATCATGTGTAGCCCTGGGAACTTCTTAAGTACAAAGCGTTGTCCTAAATGTTTTGTGAATGTCTCGTTTAATTTGATAAGAATCTGACAGGGTCAAACAGAGCAGAATAGTCACTTCTGGCCCACCAGCGTTTATTCACTACCTTTTTAGAAAAATGATCCTAAATTTCTTCTGCAGAATTGCATGTTCTTTCCTAGTTCATGTGTTTGCTTGGGACTGATACTAGCCAATGAGTACATTTTATTTCCCTAGCCGTAGTGATCATTTCAAGAATGGGCATTTAATTCACTTCAAGCTTATTAAAATCAGGCCTAAGACTTATGTTGAAACTACATCCAGTCCCCCAGTTACAAACATCTGACCAATGTACAACTTGCACTGTTACAAGTGATAGGAAAATGTACCTGTTCCAACTTACATACAAATTCAACTTAAGAACAAACATCTAGAACTCAGCCAGGGGACTGAATGGGAAAAAGAATACTTGCCTTTTTATGTATTTGAACCCATATGAATGTAGCTTCAAGTTTTGTTTTGCCACAATATACAGAGCCTGAGGATGGATTTTTAAAAAAAGGGATATAAAAGCCAAAAGATGGAGAAACACTAAAATTTAGTGCCATCATTTGAGCTCCTATATGAAGTTATACCTGAAACAATAAATTTGGAATTTATTGTAGGAATTTTCCAATTTTATTCCCAATAAATTTGGAATTTTCAGGTAGGAGGGCCCATGAAACTTCTTTCTCCATTTGTTTTGGGTCTTCTGTTTCTCAGATCATAGTATCGATTGATTTAGAAGATACCTTAAATTTCATTATATACATGAAAAAACTCAGAGCTAGCATTAAGAAATTTATTTAAGGTCACTCAGCCACAATTCATCAGAATCATAAATGGATCCCAACTTTTCCTCTCTTCTTTTACTCCAAAGCTTGTTCTTTTTCAAGTGATACATTCTTCTCATCCAAGAGCCATTTAAAAGCTCATTGTCTAGAATGTAGATGGAGGGGTAAGCTCATAAATCATTACCGTGCAATGGGATATGAGGGGAAAGACAGAGGAAATGAACCCAGAGTCGAGATGAGTGACGAGAGGGAAGGATCCGGGGAGAAGCTGCTGTTCATATGGAGAGTGAGAAGTTCAGTGTGGCTATAGTGAAGGGTGCTTAGGGACACATTAAGAGATGGCGCTAGAGAGGTGGATTACTACCAGTTTCTAAAAGGTGTCATGACCAAAGTCCTATGCAGAAAAAAAAAAAAAGAGGGAGATCAATGTGCAAAAGTTGTGGCTTTCTATTTTATACGTGTATACATCACAAGTAATTATAAAATTAAAATTATTGAAAGAAAGCAAGGATATGGTTTCCAGTACTCAACACAGAATACATTTCTCCAATTTCATTTTTAATATTGGTTGCATTTTTTTAGGAAAGTAATAAAATCGACTTCCTAGAATCATTTGGAAAAGAATTTTATACACAATGTAACTTGCCCTCCATCTTTTATAAATAGAAGTGATTTATCCATATTCGCCTGGTAATTGAGTGGCAGAACTAAGAGTAGAAATCAGGCCTCCCAACTTTCATTTCTGTTGCCCTTTTTTACTGTTATCTGTTGGCTCTTAGATTATTTTGTAATGAAGTCGTTCTCCTCTGAGACTGAGGGCTGGGGGTGTGGAAAGGGCATGTGTTGGGGTGGTAGAATCACTGAGTAGGATGGGAGATATTGATGGAAGTGTCGTACCCAGTGAACGGGGTGGAGGCAGGAACCAGGGGAAGAACCTCAGGTTTTTTGTAAAGTTAGCTGAACAAGGGTGGTGAAGATAAAATCCTCAGGAGAGAAAGGCTTGAGTAGCTAAATCTTTAGTATTCTTTCAACCTTCGTGTCTTTACCCAATTTAAAAGAAGAAAGAGCACCCCAAACTTTTATCTGAAAGTACCGCCCTCCCGTCATTTCCATCGCTCTGCTTGTCCCTGGGCCCTGCTCTCTTTGTTGCATCTCTGCTCTCCACATTTGCAAGCCGCCTTTTCTTTGAGTTACTGACAAATAGCTTTTCAAAGGAAAGTGTTAACATTCCTTTGATATTAGCTGTGTGTATCTGCAAAGTAAATAGTCCGAAGAAGGCATCGTCCTTTGTGCCATGGCCATCCGGGATCGGATGATCACACTTCTTAGTCACATTCACCAGCATGCTTTTGAGTTATGTCTTCAGTAAAAGAAATCAGCTAAAGAGATACTATCTACTGTTTGGAATGCTGTTTCACAGCTGAAAGATATCATTTGGAAGAGGTAGCTATTTACTTGAGAAAGTCAAAATTCCTTGTCCATAAATACAAGGACAGCTAGAAACAAACTATAGCTACTCGGGGTGACACAGAGAGCACTGCACAAGGAGAAAAGCAAAATCCGAACATGGACAAAATGATCCACAGGTGCACATTTGAGGGAATTTAGTAAACTAGGACTGGAATAGGTACTAAGTATTGACTTTGGGTGGCAAGCGATGATGGTGAGGACTATCGTTACTTTAGCTAGTGGAAACCAATGTCTTTGGCAGCCAATATTTTGGAATCTTGGAAGTGCTGCTGAATATTTGGCACAAGAGTTGAGGCAATGCTTATCCTATGAGAGGTAGGATAGTTGAGTAAGGACAAAGGGATGGAGAAAGCAGAATTAGGAGTGATAAGGCTACAGTCTAAGAAAAATGCAGAATGGGGTATATTTCAGTTGGCTAGAGCTGAAAGACTGCTCCAGAGAGTACAGAGTTTAGTACAGAGGGTAGATTTACTGTAAACTTCAGCTAAAAATTGATGAAAGAAAAGAATCTAAGGCATGTTAACAAAAACTACTCTTTGAACTTGAATGGAGATGTTATCTAAATTTATCAGATAATACCATTTGTCCCATTTCATGTTGGAACTTTGTGCTGTGAAAATTATTTATAAAAGTTAGTGTACATTTTTTTCTTCCAAAGTGGGTCAGATTAATCGTAAACGTTACACAGGAAAAATAATGATATTACATTACACATATTACATAGATTAAATCTGTGCTTTGAAGGTGGATCAAAAGAAGGTGTCTTTCCATATTATTATTAGTGATATTAGATAATTAGATTAGATAATTAGATATATTATTAGTGATATTAGATTTAGATATTATTTGAGAATATGACCAATAATAAATAAAATTTCTTTTGTGCCTTACTATGACATCTGAAAACTATGGTATTTTCTTCTAAGATCTGATGGCCGTGAGAAATTTGATGCACAAGATTAATTATTGAAAAGTGCTTGGTGTTCCTCACCTCCAGATTAGTAGCACAGTGTGTAAACACTGAAAGTTTCCTTCTAAATGTGTAGTGATGAACTGGAGGCGACAGGTGGATCCTGAATTCATGCACAATTTCTTATTTGGTAGGTCCTACATTTTGTCACCATCCATAATCCCAAAGTCCCTTAAAAACTCATTTGGTAGCACATATTGTAGACTTCTTTTCTATTTCTTCCCATTGGAGCTGGCTTTCTGAGTAATTGTCTAACGCTGTTCCATTACATCTGAAACCCACTGCATCGTTCTCGTACTGGCAACAAGATTGTAATAAGATGCATTATAACCAATTAGTAAACCTGATATCTCCTGATCTGATGAATGAGAAAAGGAGAGTCTACATTTATCTTTTCAGATATTATACATTGACTTCCAGACTGGGAGACGCCCCAGGTCTGTGTTGCCACAACAGAAATTTGTCAATCCTCCTCTGAACTTCACTTTAGTCAAAGAGCATTCAGGAACTTTTCCAGCATGTGTTATTAAGGAAACATAAAAGGAAGATTAACAAAGAATAAGAAGAGCAGGACATAAATAAACCTGTTGACAAGATGAATTTTATTTCTCTCAGCTGGTTACTGGAGCAGGAAATACAGGCTTTTCTAATGAGGCACTGAGCTTATTACTGCACGTTTTTTGTTTTGTTTTAATCTATTTTATACTGAGAGCGAGGGAGCTTTTCCTGTGGTCATTGTAACAGGAAAAGGTACAAGACTTCTAAAGCTGCCGAGATCCTATAAATGTAACAATAATTGTTCCCAAATTGTTTTTTCCTTGTTCTTTTTCTTGTTTGGTAAAGGAGCACTTCAATGTAATTAAATGTGTTCACACATTTCCTATCTAACCGAGGAAATTATACTCTAAAGTAGATCAAAACATGTTAATGTGAAAACTTTGTGTTTTATTCAAATTCTTATCTTTTTAAGCAGCAAGATATGTATTTTTAGGTACATACACTCTCATGAGGAAGAAAGTCATTTTGAGGGGCTATGTGCATTTTGAAATATTACAGGAGTTCCCGCAAAATGTATATACATTATTCGGTAGGTTCTACGTTTTGTAGTGGCATAATTTTATGCACACATATTTTTAAACTGTGATTGTAATTAATTCCCTGGACCCATAGAATTCCTAATTAACAGTGGACTGTCATGTTTAATGCTAGCATTATGTTACCATCTATTTCAAAAAACGCAGAATGAGTGATGGTGTAGCTTTGTGAGCTGGTTGATTTTCATAAGAATGTATGTTATACATACATATCCATTTTTTAAATTTAGATGGCACTTTTCCTGTGATTGCTGTATAGTTTTATAATTGTATGTTTGTATAACAATGATAACCATTTGTATTATTTTAAAGGAATTTGAACAGTATTTTATTGTTTTATTTGGCTAGATAATTAAGTAAATTATCAGATTAATACTAATCTTTTCTTTATTTAACATATTTAGTCACTACAAATTTATGGTTATTTGCATAAGCATTTTATAAGTTGTTTTTTCCTTGGGGATGTAAAGAGTAGGTATGTTTCTCTGTTGTTAATGACATTAATCTGATCATTTTGGCCATTTGAAAATTAATTTCCTTAATGTATTCCAAATTCCAGTTTGGTAGCTACATACAAAAACATGTGTCATCAAACTAAAATATATCAACACATATTCAATACTGTGTAACTTATAATAGTAAAGTATAAATTTCATTAAAGTCTTCAATGTCTACTTTATGTGAATCCTTAAATAAATAAGCAAAAATCTAAACAATGAATACTATGACTCTGAATCAGGGAAATGGTAAGCAATTCACATCCTAAATCTATTAAAAATCATAGATTCAAAGAAATATTTCTGGAAGAAAATATAAGAGTAGTTAGATCTAGTTGCCATTTGTATGAAGATAATTATTTTCTTTTTAATATATCTTTGTATTTGCAAAAATTTTTCACGTGAGCATGTAGTTACTTCAGGTTAGAAAAATAATAAAAATGTTGCTCATTAAAAAAAAGAAATAACAGAGACTACATATACCATGGAAGTCTTCACATCTCTAGCCTTTTCCTTCCATCTTATTATTTTGTTTACTGGCAAACATTAATTAAAGAGCAAGAAAAAAAATTAATTTCCTTCAGGCAACAAATGCTCCATTTATGGGAGTCTTCAATTTCAAAATGTTGCATAGTTTAAAAATGAAAAGGAGGCTATTTTATCTTCATGTAAAGGAGATGGAACAACTCTAAACTTCAGTTGTTTTTATGCTCAAAGAGCAGCCAAGCTTTACAGCTGGGGAATCCAGTGCCTGGAGGGCTTGGTGCTGGCGCTGGAGCCAATATTCACATGAGCAGGTTGAACTTGGTGACTCTTAACAAATCTGATATTCCCCCCAAGCTGGTTAATGACCTTCCATTCTGCCAGTCACTCAGGTTTAGGCTTTCAGAGTCATTTTTTTTCCCCCCTCCAACTTGGTCTCTCCCAGTCCACTGCCTATGAAGTGGTTCTCTTGGCTCACTTTCTTCCCACTTGTTTTGTGGTTGTTCTAGTTCAAGACCACACTATCTGTCTCTGACTGCTCCACTCCTTTGAATTCATTACTCCTTGACTCATCTCCTTCATGGAAGTCTTTAAACACATCATTCTAGGCTGCAAAGCTCTAAATGGTTCCTACTGACCACTGCAGTAAGTCCAGACTCCTCAGGTTGGGACACCAGGCCCACCAGGTCACTTACGGACCTGATGACCTGGACAGCTGGAGTAGTGACCATTTCCCACATTTGGCATACCCTCTTCCTCCTCACAAAACATTTATGCCATTTCTGTTACTACCCCAATTAAAATCCTATGATTTAAGATCGAATGAACTGTGGACTTCCAAGGGGTAGAAAAAAATGTATTCCACTTTGTATCTCAGGGCTGATGGTAGGACCTTGCAAGTGGTAAGTGCTTGGTGCCCATTTGTTGCATAGATGCATACATTTCAAACCACATATTTACCAGTCTTTATCACCTAGAAGCACTCTTCAACCCCACAGAGGTCTCTGAAACTCTATTTCAGCACATATTATACTTGAGCTACATGGGAGACAGGGACAAACCGAGCTTCAGGGCCTGTAATGTTCTCAGATCAGGATTCAGTTGCATCTGGACATATCTAGAAGACTGATATAGATAGATTATCAAGCATTGATTTGTAAGACAGCTTAAGGGTCTTACAGTGAAAAATAATAATGCTATGAAGGAAACAAAGATTCAAAGACCTTCACGTTTGCCAGGATGCGTGCTAGGTACTCTGAAGAGCTGTCCTACAGAAAACAAAACTTGCTGCTGGTAAATTTCTTGTTCTTAAAATATATATGTTACTAAGATGACAAATAACAGTAAATACTCAGAGGACAAAATAAGTGAAGTGAGAATTTCTAGGAGACTAATCGGGACAGAGAATACTTTTCATCCTTTTCATTTTAATAGACATTATTTTTAGAGCAGTTTTAGATTCACATAACATTGAGCAGAAAGTACAGAGATTTTCCATATAATTCCTTCCTCCCCCATTATCAACAGTCCCCACACAGATCACTGTATTTGATATAGCTCATGAACCTACATTATCACCCTAAACCTATAGTTGACATTAGGGTTCACCCTTGGTGTTGTATGTTCTGTGAATTTGGACAAACATATGACAAGGAAGGTACCATTATAATACCACACACAATGGTTTCACTGCCCTAAAAATCCTCTGTGCTCTGCTTGTGTATCACTCCTTTCCCACCAACCCCAGACAATCATTTAGAATTCTATATTAATGGATATGTAGGCTTTTCAGCAGCTTCTTCATTTTAGTAACATCCATTTATGTTTGCCTCATATTTTTGTCTAGCTTGATGCTTATTTGTTGAATCACTGAAGAACATTCCAATGTCTGGATATACTATGGGTTATTTCTCCACTCACCTATCAAAGGACATCCTGGTTTCCTCCAAGTTATGCCAACTAAGAAAGAAGATTTTAATTTTTAGAGTATTTACTTATTTCATTGAACCTAAGCCTCAGTGGTGACAGTTTCAAAGTGTATGAATGACAGAAGACAAAGCCCGGACCCGAGTCCACCTGAAGAGTCTAAGGAGAGACCAGAGGAATGAAGTGGGGAAGACCAGAGCTGTGCTCCCAGTGCAATGCTAAACAAGGAACATGTCATTCCCCTCCCGGGGAGCTGCAAACAGCTGCCACAACACAATACCACAAACTGAGTAATTTATAGTGAGCAGAGATGTATTTGGCTCACCACCTAGAGGCTGGGAAGTCCAAGATTGAGGGTCAGCCCCCGATGTGAGCCATTGTCCCATGGTGGAAAGGCAAAAAGAGGGCAAAACAGAGACAGAAAGGAGGCCCAAATGTTTCCTTTTATAGTGAACCCATTCCTGCAATAAGAAACCCAGGATAACAGTACCAATCTGCTCATGAACACAGAGCCCTCGCGGCCTAATCACCTCTTATTAGGCCCCGCCTCTCAATTCTTAATTCTGGAGATTAAGTTTAAAACACAAACTTTCTCGTGGACACATTCAAACCTCAGCAATTGCAGATCGTGAATTTTGACACTGAGTGAAAGAGAAAACGTTTTACTTGAAACTGTGCAGTAGGAAGCCCTCAGGTTTGCAATTCCAATTCATACTACCAGGGAATTGAATCTAAAACAGTTCAAGCTGGTAATTAAGCCTAAAGAATATGCCCTCGAGGATGACATCCTCCGAATTCTGACAGCACAAACTCACACTTTTGGTTGGAGAAACCCAGGTCTCAAAGGCTTGCAGAGATAAAGTGAGAATGAGCTGAGACACCAACTTCACATAATAACAAAGAAACAATGAACTGGGGGTGGGGGGATGACGTGAAATCCAGCAGCAGAAAACAACAAAACAGCACCTGTCCAAAGCTCCTGGAAGTACATACACAAAGATTTAATATGATAAAGTAAACATCAAAAGGGATAAAAAATACGAGTAAAGAGTAAATATAAAAATACCAATTATGAGAAAAATAAGAACTTATAGTAATTAAAAGTGTAATAATTGAAATTAAAATTTAATGGATGTGTTTGACAGCAGATTATAAATATCTGAGAAGAGAAATTACTTAAGTAGAAATTAGTGAACTAGAAGATAGATTTGACAAAATTATCTTGAATGCATGCAAAGGGACCCAAAATTGGAAACTAGGAAATAGAAGTTGAGAAACACAGGGTAAATATAGAATATTCCAGAACTTTTGAAAAGTATAGTACACAGCTCCAGGAATCAGTATCTTTATTATGTGACGCCTTTTTATTGTGTATTGGTAAAGATACAACAATGTCTTTATTGTGCTGAGAAAGATCATCTACTCACTGAGGGTTTTATATCTAGAGACAATGACTTTTTGGTAATAGGGTAAAATAAAGATATTTTCAGACAACTAAACCAAAAAAAAAAAAAAAACCCTAGTATTTTACCAATTGAAGATCATTACTAAAGGAAACTGTAAAAGATATAAAAGTTCAGAAGATAACTCAGGAAAAAGGTCTAGAATTCAAAAAGAAATAATAAGCAAAGGAAAGCTAATTAAATATAGAATGTATATAATAACTCATAACGTATATAATGACTTTGAGTTAAAATAAAGCTTGAAAAAAATTTAAATGTTTATAAAAATAATAGATGAATCAGGAGGTGAGTGATTAAGTATTCTGGGGCCTATGTATTTTTTGAGGAAAGTAAAAAAAAAATTAATTATAGCAGGGATGAATTAAAATTTCTAAGGTAAGTACTAAAAGAATAGGACTAGTATATATCACTTCCAACCCAGCAGAGGGGGGAAAATGGGAGAAGTAAATAGTCAATCAATTCATATAAAAGATACGGGAGGGAAAAGAAACAAAAGACAAAACAGAGGAAACATATTATAATGGGATTAAGAACAACTTTATAAATAATTATGAATGTAAATGGATTGAAGGATTCTATTAAAAGAAAATAATAAAACAGAAATGCAAACAGACCACCAGCACTGCTAGCAAAACATCAATACAGCTCTACAGAAAGGATTCTAGAAACACGAGGGATGAGAAATTTCAAAAAGTTGTAAGAAATGTGTTTGAAACGCAACAATCCAGAAAAGTTGAAAGTCAAAGATTGGCAAACGATATAACACAAAATACTAAGAGAAAGCTGCCAGCTCTGTTACCAAATTTAAAAAGCTTTTCAGAAAGCATCATAGAAATAACAAGGGTTACTACATTGAAAATAAAAAGTTACACTGACCAGGAAGAAATGAACCATCTGACCTTGGATGCACCTCAGCGTACAATCTCAAATTGTAGAAAACAAAAATGGCACAATTAGACGTAGAATTTGACAAATCTTTTACCATAATGGTAATTGATAGGTAAATTAGGGGATACATCTTTCAAAGTTTAGATCTGAAAAATATGATTAATAGGCTGTTACAATGTATAGCTATAGAGTGTTATCTGCAATAAATGCAAAATATGTATATGCTATTTTCAAAATTTTATTAACTTGTTATAAAAAATGTTCTTGTCAACATAATAACAGCAAGTACATTACGTGTAATTTGTGTCAGGCAGTGTTGTAAACCTTTAGAATACATTTAATCCTCACAACAATTCTAAGGATTTGGTATGTAACTATTTCCATTTCACCCACGAAATCTGAGACACACAAAAATTAGGTCATTTTCCCAAGGTAACACAACTAGAAAATGAAGAATTGGGATTTAAAAGTCTGTGCTCTTAATTATAATTCAATACTACAGAAAAATATATGGTACTTAGTAATTAAACTGATAAAAAGATTGTAAGCACCTTATGAAGAAAATTTGGAGAAAAGAAGAACTCTTGTTCATGAATTGTAGTGCAATCAATGGCATAAAGAGTTAATTCCTCCCAAATGTATGTAGGGATTCAAAATCTCCATGACGTTGTTGCAGCCTTGAAAAATTAATTCACAAATATATCAACTAGCAAAGGACCAAGACAGAAAGAAACTTGTAAAAAAGAATGGGATAAAGAGGATTATTCAACCAGCTCCTGTCTTGAATTATGTAAGGTGCTATTGAGATGAAAGGAGTATACAGTCTCCGCCCTGCAACGAGACAGTGTAGGACGGCACAGAATGTGACAAAATGACTAATGAACAGATTGGAGAGACTGGAAACAGACTCACAAACATACAGAAGTTTGACTTCTGATAAAGTTGTAACTACCTATCAGGCAAAAAAAGGGCTTTCAATTACTAGTACTGAGAGAATGTGTTATACGTATTGGAAGAAAAATAAATTTGAGCCCCAAACTCTAACCATAATAAAAAATAAACTCTGTGGGGATTAAAGATTAATATAAATGGAAAAAATATTTAAAAAAATTTTAGAATATAAGTAGAAACCACTTTTTATTTGGGCAAAAAGGATTTCTTAAACTAGAAACAAGAACCACAGACCAGGCCAGCACGGTGGCTCACATCTGTAATTCTGATACTCTGGGAGGCCAGGGCAGAGGGACTGCCTGAGCTCAGGAGTTTGAGACCAGCCTGACCAAGAGAGAGACCCTGTCCGTAAAAATAACTGGGTGTTGTGGTGCGTACCTGTAGTCCCAGCTACTTGGGAGGCTGAGGCAAGAGGATAGCTTGAGCCCATGAGGTTGAGGTTGCTGTGAGGTATGACACCATGGCATTATCCCCAGGGTTACAGAGTGAGACTCTGTCTCCGAAGGCAAAAAGAAAAAAAAAAAGGAATCACAGACTACAAAGAATCATTAATATATTTTACTGCATTAAAATTAAAAATGTTTTTATCAGAGTCATTATAAAATAAAAAAAGACAAGTTATAAATTTGAAAATAGAATTTGTAATACAAATAAAAGATTGATTTAAAAATATACAATGAACTAAAAAAAAATCACTAAACCAAAAACAATTGATACAGAAATGAGCAAAAAAATTAAAATGGTATTACAAGGAAGAAGAAAAGTGAACAGGCCAATACGCACATGAGAAGATGTTCAATTTCATTAGGTATCAGGGGAACGGAAATTTTCAACCATAAGATGACACCATTTCAAACAAACTGGAGAAAATGAAGTCTGAAGAAAATCCAGTTTGAAGATGCCAAGTGTTTGGAGGATGTGGTGCACCAGCAGCACCTCCACACTGCTGATGGGAATCAGAGTGAGCTCAAGGACTCCTCCTTTCTCAATGAATATAGAGATATACATATTCTATGCCCAGGAGTTCACCCAGGGAACTCTCCTAAGACTGCATCAGTCTGTACAAGAGAGAATGTTCACAGCAGTCTTATAACATTACAAAGCTAGAACCCCAAACGCCCACCAAGTGAAACTGTACCATTTTCATAAATGTTAATCCCATATAGCAGCAAACATAGGTGAATTATAGCTACATATCACAACTTGGATGAAATTGGACCGAGATTCATAATTTTAAGAAAAAAAAATGGGTTTCAGAAGAATGCGTTCAGTATGGTTGCACGTATACCAACGTGCAAAGTTAAAGAACGTGCTGTTTAAACCTACAAACCTATCTAAAGATAAGCAAGATAATGACAAACATCTATTCACGGTGGTTTCTTCTGCGGGGGAAAGTAAGGAGATGGAGTTAGGGAGAGGCGCACAGAGGTGTCAGGAAATGGTCTTTTTTTTTTTTTTTTTTCTAGAACTGAATGTGGGTAGACAGGTGTTGACATCATTTCTGTTTGATGCAAAGTTGACATCATAGTAGACTATTTTCGACCTGCCATTACAGTCTTATATCATTGTCTTAAAAGTATAATAGAGATCAAGTGAAAATGAAAGACCCATTTCAGCTCTTGATAACAATGAAAACATACAGACAAAGGTCCCTTCTCCTTGAGGTTGTGCACGGCATGGCACGGACACAGGGAAAAAGAGTGGGCATCAGAGCATTAGATCCAGGAGAGGGTACGGTCAGCATGGTGGAAGCCAGAAGGAAGGAAAATGACTGATTTTATAGGGTCCTACCAAGGATAATTTAGAGTGATTCCCCTTTCGCTAAAAGAAATTCGAAGGGAGGGTCAATTCAGACAAATATTGTTTTCTTGCTGGCTGTTTATCTAAACACAGACATTTTCTAAGGAAATGGGTTACATGTTACTTGTGCACTTATAATGAGTCACAGATATTAATCAACAGAGGGCGGAGACTGTATATTCCTTTCATCTCAATAGCACCTTACATAATGTAAAAAACAAACACTTTTTGGGTGAATACATACATCCAACATAATTCCTATAAAACAACTTTTAACTGTTGTCTGATGTTAGATATTAGGGATATCATTTTTTAAAACAAAAGATGTCATGTGACTTCTGGTAAAACTAAAATGTTCCAGTATTCGTCTCCTAGTACCATTAGGTGTACCCCAATTTATCTGATCTAGGTCAAGTGTGTGTGTGGAAAGACCCACACAAGCACGTGTGCCCTTGAGTTTATAAAGGGAACAAGAAAGATGTGCAATGTATTGAGATAGTAATGTGGGCATACTTGGAAATCCAGAAACACACACACACACACATGCATACATGTGCGTGAACTCCCCTGCTGAATATATCCCAGCCCTAAAAGTCTCAGTCTGTTCCAGTTTGGCAACCCCACTGGTATCTAGCACCCCAGGAAGTTGTTTCCTCTAAATGCTCCAGGCTAAAATGCAGAGACTCAGCAAATTGCTTCTGTAATGGGCAATGGAGAGGAAAAACTGGATGATATTCCTCATAGGAAAAGCCAATTCGAGTCCTTTAAAATGTTTTCTAATGATGGAGTCTATTAGGTCTTGAAATAATCTCAGCAGGAGGATGTGAAGGCTGTATTGAAGGCAGGACTTACAAAAACCTCAGTAAAAAAATTTGATTTAAACTGTCAATAGGGCAAATATCTGCAGCACAGGAAAGGCAGGAACTTGAGGATATAACTAGGGTTACAGTGATCGTTGGAAACTTACGTGTTGAAGAAAAAACCTTGCGATTTACTGCTGTGTGCTAGAAAGTAAAGGAAATTGTAGTTTCAAAGAACCATTTTTTTGCTCTCCAGAGAGGGGGAAAAATCAGTTTATTTTTCAAAACTATGAGTTCCTAAAGTAAACAACGTGAGGCAAGATGGTCTTGAAACTGCATGCAAGCCTCTTGTAATTAGGACTCGTCTAACTGTTCCAAGCACCTTGTTTAAAAACAAACAAACAAACAAAAAAGCTTGTTTTCTATAAGAATTTTTGAGTGTCCACTGTGAATGGAAGCTCTGCTAATGACCACGCAGTGGGTAAACCCAAGTCCTGCTGTTGCTCTATTTAGATCTCAACCCTTTCTTCCCTAGGTTTTGCAAATCATGTGTTCATGTACATAGATAGCCACAATCCCATTTACAAAGAAAAAAGAAGGAAATAGTTCATTATCAACACTGGGTGGTCCTCCGAGACTTTTCTTTCCTTCACTAAAGCAGAAGATGAAGTTTAAGTGCCTTCCTGTGTATTTAATTTAAAAATACCAGCCACTCTATTGTTCAGAACTAAGTCCTTTTAATCGAAACAGGGCTCCTTATTCCTCAGACACCTTTCATGCGTGAGGTAATGACCATTTTCGGATTTTAGAAGTAGGCTCTACAGTAACCCCTTGGGCTTTTCTATTTCACAGAATTTACTACCTATTTTGCTAAATGCCTTCAGAGAATTGGTCAAGCTCACAGTTTCTCTTTTAAAGCTACTGAAATTCAGTTGTGAAAAGAGCCTAATTAGAGTAGTCTCTTTGCCCTCCTCCTGCACTTACAGATTAGTTTGGAATGGATATCTTGCCCAGGTAGGCACAACCTCAATGTGTTTAGGGGTTGTTTGGGTGGAAATAGGAAAATCACCAGGCCAGACAAAATAAGCCTAGAGGCAAACAGGCTGCGGTGCTGGCTGTGCTGTTATGAATGAGACTGCATTCTCCACCGACCTCTCACGTGTCAGTTTTGACAAGTGACTGTCCTGACTCCCTGGAACATCTATCAAAGTGGAAACATTGTGCTGAATGTCAGGTTTGCCAGAATGACTTTGGCTAGTGGCTGGCTCATAAAAAAAATGGGGCTCATAACCACTTGTCATGTAGGAGAAAGAGAACCTACCTAAATACTGTCTGCTTATTGTTAAACAGCCCCCTATTTCCTCACTGGACTCTGTCTTCTTCAATTCCCAACACTTTCCTTCCAGTCCTTTGCACATCATGCCTGGATGGACTATATAAATTGGCCCCACATTTCTCTCTTTCCTTTGGGTTTTGCTCCTGCAAATTTGTCCCTATGTTCCTACAAAAACGGGTCTATCTGGAATATCAATCTGACCTCTGCTCCACCTCTTCTAACATGGAATCATCTTACCTGTAGTATAAAGTACAAATGTCCCATTATGAAATAAAAGGCCTTTCTCTAGCTGGCCCCTGCACACATGTCCAGCCTAGTCCTACATCTTTCTTCACTTGTAGTAAAGTAACTCTCCAATTAGACCAACCAGCTGCAGGTCCTTGAGCCTCCTGAGTTTGTTGGTGATGCCAGACCTTTGCAAGTGGTCATTCCTCAAATGTCTGCTCATTCTAACTTCTGCTCTGGAATGCTTTCCTTTTGGAAAGCTTCTCAAAACGTCAGCTACTGGCTTCTCTGTCCACTTCTGCAGTGTATCATTGTGAACATCTCATGCTGATATAACTACACATGTTTTCCTGTTCCTACATCCACTGTGAGAGCTCAGCAGAAGACAGTGCCTTATTTATTTTTGCATCACCTATGCTCAGCATACGATGTGAAATACTGCACAGACCCAAAACATTTCTTTCTGAACTTAAGCTGGTTAAGCCTAACTATGACTTTCAGATAGCTGAAAGAAATGCATAATTTTATCACAGTCGATTTTTATCACAGTCGACGTGGAACTCATTCCAAAATCTTTGGGTCTGGAAGCAAAATTTAATACAATTTAATCGAATAAGAAAAATGAAATGTATAAAAACTGCATATTTAATCACATATTATCTGTATTTACATTCATAAGAATTGAGATTACTAGGTCCAATTTTATTTCACTATTAGGTGCCAAAAGTTACAGAACTAAGGACCAAGATAAATGTCTGATAAAACTTAAAGAACAATGAAATGCTTAGTGTTCTAGTAAATATTGATAAAATATTTTTTAATACGTAGTAAGTCATCATATTTAATGAGGATATCTAATATTCTGTTAGGATTTTCCTTATTCTTCACATTTCAACAAATACAATTTTTTTTTTTTTTGAGATAAAGTCTCAAGCTGTCCCACTGGGTAGAGTGCTGTGGCATCGCAGCTCACAACAACCTCCAACTCTTGGGGTCAAGCTATCGTCTTGCCTCAGTGGTCTCACTTTTGCTCAGGCTGGTCTCGAACGCCTGAGCTCAAACAGTCTACCTGCTTCAACCTCCCAGAGTGCTAGGATTACAGGCATGAGCCACCGTGCCCCTGACACAAATACAAAATTTTGTATATTTTGTATCAATTATGCAAAATAAATACTTTGGATCCACCCACGTCTTTTATTTTCCACTGGTTCTGCTACTACCATGAGTGCTGACACTACCATGGGCTAAAAAGAAAACTAATACATTATTCATTTTACTTTTGTAACAAAAAAGTCACTCAAAAGACATATCTTAAATATATACGTGTATGAAAGGAGTGCAAAGATAGGAAAAAGCTATATACCAACAGCAGCACCTAGTCCACCCTTCAAAGCACTTTTTCTGTGATGAGTTCATGAACTTAATGGTCAGCCCTCATACAACAGCTCTGATGGCCATTCCAGAAAAAGAGTTCCAACACTGCTTTGAAGGTGCTGGCTTTGGTGGATAGCTTCCCAAAAGGAGGACTTCGAAGGTGACCCTGGTGATATTCAGCAATCAGCAATGACTTATGTAGCACTTTCTTTAGGATGAGTTTGGAAATTTATCTGACCTCATAAAATATATATATATAACTACCAGGTATGTGCCAGCCACTCTACTACCTGTTGACATATATTATCTCATTTCATATTAAGACATATGTATTATTAATGTCATTTTTTTTCACAGATGAGGAACCTGAGGCTGATAGGGGGTCTCAGAGTACTAAACAGTGGGCTCTGATCTGAGCCCACTTCAGGCTGATTCTAAATATGCCTAAATATAATAAAGAGGATGCAATTAGATGTTTAGCTTTTTTGAAAATAATTTTTTTTTGTATTGTTTGGGATTTATTGAGAGCACAAATAATTAGGTTATGCTGATTGCATTTGTTAGGTGAATTCCCTCTTATATAGTTGTGTGCCTCCCCCAAGAGGTGTGTCATACCCTGTGACCCCCTAGAAAACAAAAAGTTATAAAGGCTGTCTTCTAAATTAGTGTGTACGTTCTTTATAGGGGGCAGTCAATGGGGACTTAATGAGAAATTTATTTTATACAGTTGAAAGACGGATAAAATAATTTGGGTGTTAGAAAATCTAGAATCTATTTCATATGATTGATCTGACACCAATCAGATATTGATGATGTTGAATTCTAGTATTAGAAAAGCCTACACTTTGTTAAGGAAAGGCACAGGAAATGACCCTAAAAACAATTTTCCATACCCAAGAAAATGTATAGCTTTCTCTGCTTTTGGGAGACATGAAGCATGGAACCTGTGTATAAACTGGCAATGTTGGTTTTGAAGTGGGGGTAAAGGCAAAGCATCCCCTCCCGTGAGAGTTAGATAATAAAACTAACTGTACAGTCACATGTGTGGCCACCGATATGAATTCCTTTAAGCCTGGAAACTTGCTTTCTCATCCTGCAGTAGGTTATGTTGTATGAGACTGCATTACTAAAAAACATTTTAAGATGGATAAATCCCAAAGCACATCATTTGGAAAATTCAGACCTTCAAATTAACACAGAATAAAAGAAGTGATGGAAACTCTGCTGGTTATCTGGATTAACTAAAGGAGAGACAGAGAAGTTTGGAGTCCATTTTACTTTCAATTGGGAGGAAGAGATTTTATTAATTTCTGTGTGTATCAGACAGGAAGACATGAAATCTTTCCTAATTAAAAACACTTAGTGGTACCTCCACTCTGGGAGTCAGTTTTCTTTTGAATTTCCCAACGACATTGCTCCCATATTCTTACAATATTCATGTATGTACAACCTTTGCTTAAAAGGATTCACAACTGTCTTTATTTGGCAGATAGCCATGTACAAGTTAGAGGAAGGAAACATCCTTTAAGGATTATGAACTTCCTGGCTGTAAAAAGGCTCCACAGCTGTCAGTAGATTCTCTGGTTACTCATAAACATCCTCTTAGAAACATACTACCCTTCCAGTGGCTGTGGAGGCATTTCAGACCTCTCTTGTAGAATAAATCACAGGTAATTACACTATTAGTTTTAATTTGTTTATAAAAAGAAGGTGAAATATGACATGGGTCGCTATGAAAGTTTTGAGACAGACTGTGTCATGGCCTGTTATTTCATTTCCAGAAACACAGTTGATAGTTTTCTGATTCACCCATGCAAGCTTCAACTCGCTCGGCTATGGTTGCTGCTGGGAGGGCTACATCTGGTTCCCTCTGTGTGCATTTTACGTTTCATGATTTTTGTGTATCTCAAAACTTTTGTAATGACCTGGTATATGCTCTTGACAATTATATACTCTAGAGAAGAACAATACTGAGTTGTATGCCACAGGGAAATCTAATCGCGAGGGACAATGAGCATCTATTACTTTTAAAATCATTCAAAGTCTTTTCCTAGGGAAAGAAGAAATTTTTGTCCAGCATCCCCCATTAACAGCTGTGACAGGTGAATCTTTCACCTTCATAAGCTTTAGCTTCCTTTGGCAAATAAATCAGTTGTGCTTCTATAGCCTTCTCCTGGCTCACATTTCACCACATCAAAGTTATCTTTAATTCTCTGCTGTCCAAACATCACTTAACAGTTTTTATCCAAATGTGTTTATCTATTTTTTATTCTAAAACTCTACTCTATTATCTCTTATTATGCCTTGATTACTAATAATCCTTTTATATGTGAAAGAACAGCTCTACATCTTGTAGTCCTCCTGTTAAAAGCATCTCTCTTCCCCCCTCTGTCTCTCTCTCTCAACAAACTTTCTTCTAGTAAGTTCATCTTGGTTAATGCTTCCTAGAGAATCCTTCACTTCCTAATAGGAGAAATCTGTGACTTTAAAAATTTTATCTCAAGAGAGTAAAATGAGCAAATGGTTTCAGTGTTTTTTATAGAACAAAGAAAAATGTTCTAGATTTAATGTCCAACATTTTGCTACTGACAAACAAATAGAAACATGAAAAGGGAATATCTCTAAGATGACAAGAATGATGGCATGAAAGCCCAGGTGAAAGACTGTTAAATTTTAAAGACTGTTCAATATTAACTTGGGCTTGTGAATAGTTTCTGCAGGGAACTCCAACTTCTTATTAGGTTTGGGTTCCAAAACAGTGGCTTCTATAATAACATCCATCAACACCAAATACAAACATACATTTCCTTACATGGCCTATTGTGAGTAATGAACGCTGGCCGTTTAAAACCCAATGACGTGTGGATGGGACATATCTCAGTTCAAGTGATTACCAGGGTCATGCCTTCATCTCCACATTCTCCTTATCTGTTCCATTTATGATGACTACAGGTGTAGATTGTCTGTTGTTGTGTTTCCAATTATTACCACCCAGTGATTCACCTGGAAACATCATTATTGCAGCTGACATCTTTCTCTGGTTGTAAAATGAACAAAAGGATTTATCTGCTCCAACATCACATTTTAAACACCCCACTAGCCAATAAAAAGGCAGAGGCAGAGGTTTTGTGAGCGTATGTGTGTGTGTCTGCATGTGAGAGAGAAGGGACCATTTTAGGCATGTTTTGTGGAATAGAAAATAATTTTCAGTTTAAACTAGAAAAAAATGATCATTTCCCCCCTCATAATTAACTTAAAAAACAACCTTTTGAAAAAATAAGTATATCTCACAAGTTTCACCTCTAAAATTCCCTTAAAGATTTATGCTTTACATAAAAATAGAGACATTGACATTTGGAACTGAATAGAAAACCATGAGATGAAACTAACATTTTACTGCCATTTGATCTTTAATAAACCAAAGAACATACACTGGATAAAAGAATCCCTATTTGGAGGTGGAGCAAGATGGCGACCGAGTAACAGCTTCCCTGCAACTGGGCACGGAGAGTCCGGGGAGATAAGACTCCAGGCATCTCTGGCTGGTGGGATCCGCCTATAATCATTCCTTTTAGGATACACGGAGTCAGCAAGGGACTTCTGGACCCCAAGAGGAGGACAAAAACAGTGGAAAACTGGCAAGTTGTTGCGTGTGTTTGATAGACCTACTCCCGCCGGCAGCTGTAAGTACAAGCAACAGTGAGACTGCAAACCGGAAAGTCCTTACCTGTGAACTGTTTCAGTCTTTTTGGACTTGGCACTCAGTTGAACTGCCTTGGGGAGAGCTTGAGCAAGAGTGTGGAGAATTTTGGACATTGTCTAGGACCCCAGACTGAGCCGCTGAGCTGGACGAAGCTAATAGTGTTCGACTATGGGCCACAGGGAGCCATTGTGAGAGAACTGTGATGGCAAGCTCCGCCCTCAACGTCGCAGAGCAAGGATGGGTGGGAGCTAGTAACCTAATGACTGAGCAGCCTAAAGGTGGGGACTGAGCTGCCTTACACCCTTAACTCTCAGGGGGCAGAGTGAGACTGGTTTTGGCACACTGGAGCCTTGGGCTGTTGCCCTGGGTAGAGTGCCATGGTGTCACAGCTCATAGCAACCTCAAACTTCTGGGCTTGGTGCTGCCCAGACCTACATAAGAGCTGCTCCGTGACACGTGACACATGACCCGTGCCCACCGGGTCTCCGCATGCCCTGACCAGGAACTACGGGAGCCACGCAACCCTGTGTCCTCACTCCTGTACCCTCCCTACCTCCACACTGGCCTGTTCTTCTGGCCAGGAACTCTGGTAGCTATGTGCTAAGATATCTCAAGAATTCAACAAATTCAAAGACCAAATGACCAAAGATTTTGACACATTGAGAAAAGAATTTGTAGCCCTCAAAGATTTGAGAAACACAGTAGAATCCCTCAGAAACAGAATGGAGCAAGCAGAAGAAGGAAAGGATTTCTGACATTGAAGACAAAGCTTTTGAATGCTCCCAAACTCTCAAAGAGGAAGAGAAATGGAGGGAAAAAAACAGATCACTCTCGCAGAGAGCTCTGGGGTAATTTGAAGAAAACCAACATTCGTCTTATAGGGATTCCCGAAAATGAGGAAGTGGCTTCACAAGGCACAGAGTCTCTTCTCCATGAGATTATGAAGGAGAACTTTCCAGACATGCCAAGAGATTCTGAAATTCAGATAGCAGACAGTTTCACAACTCCAGCATGACTCAACCTGAATAAGACATCCCTCAGACACATCATAATCAATTTCACTGAAGTTAATATGAAGGAGAAAATTCTGAAAGCAGCCAGACGAAAGAAAACTATCACCTACAAGGGCAAGAATATTAGAATAACTGCAGATCTCTCTGCAGAAACCTTTCAAGCTGGAAGAGGATGGTCATCAAATTTTAATCTCCTACACCAAAATAACTTTCAACCCAGGATACTGTACCCAGCTAAACTGAGCTTCATTTATGACGGAGAAATTAAATACTTCAATGACATTCACATGTTGAAGAAATTTGCCATAACTAAACCAGCTCTCCAGGATATTCTCAGATCTATCCTCTATAAAGACCAGCATAATCCTCTGCCACAAAAGTAAACCCACCCAGAATATTTTGATCAAATTCTAAATTCCACAGTCACAAAAGGATTAAAAATGTCCACTGGACTCTCGAAAGGCTTATCAATATTCTCAATTAACGTGAATGGTTTAAATTGTCCTCTAAAGAGGCACAGGTTGGCTGACTGGGATACAAAAACTCAAGCCAGATATCTGCTGCATCCAAGAATTGCATCTTACATTAAAAGACAAATATAGACTCAAGGTGAAGGGATGGTCATCTATACTCCAGGAAAATTGAAAGCAAAAAAAGCAGGCGTTGCAATCCTATTTGCAGATGCAATAGGCTTTAAACCAATTGAAATAAAGAAGGACAAGGTTGGACACTTCATTTTTGTTAGAGATAATACTCAATATGATGAGATTTCGATTATTAATATTTATGCACCCAACAAGAATGCACCTCAATTTATAGGAGAAACTCTAACAGACATGAGCAACTTGATTTCCTCCAATTCCATAGTGGTTGGAGATTTTAACACCCCTTTAGCAGTGCTGGATAGACCTTCAAAAAGAAGCTAAGCAAAAAAATTTTAGATTTAAACTCAACCATTCAACATCTGGACATACAGACATCTACAGATCATTTCATCCCAATAAAACTGAATACTCATTCTTCTCATCAGCCCACAGAACATACTCCAAAATCGACCACATCCTAGGCCACAAATGTAACCTCAGCAAATTAAAAAATACATAAATTATTCCTTGCATCTTCTCAGACCATCATGGAATAAACGTTGAACTCAATAGCAACAGGAACCTGCATACCCATTCAAAAACATGGAAGCTAAACAACCATATGCTGAAGGATAGATGGGTTATAGACGAGATTAGTAGGAAATCACCAAATTTTTGGAACAAAACAACAATCAAGACATGAATTACCAGAACCTCTGGGATAACTGCAAAGGCAGTCCTGAGAGGAAAATTTAAAGCACTGCAGACCTTCCTCAAGAAAATGGAAAGATAGGAAGTTAATAACTTAATGGGACATCTCAAGCAACTGGAGAAGGAAGAACACTCCCACCCCAAACCTAGCAGAAGAAAAGAAAAAACCAAAATCAGAGCATAATTAAATGAAATTGAAAACAAAGAATTATACAACAGATCTATAAATCCAAAAGTTGGTTTTTTGAAAAGATCAATAAATAGATAACCCCTTGGCCAACCTAACCAGGGAAAAAAGAGTAAAATCTCTAATTTCATCTACCATAAATGGTAACAAGGAAATAAAAGACCCCTCAGAAATTCAAAACATTCTTAACGAATACTATAAGAAACTCTACTCTCAGAAATATGAAAATCTGAAAGAAATCCACCAATACCTGGAAGTACGCCACCTATCAAGACTTAGCGAGAATGAAGTAGAAATGTTGAATAGGCCTATATAAAGTTCTGAAATAGCATCAACCTTATAAAATCTCCCTAAAAAGAAAAGCCCAGGACCAGATGGCTTTAGAATTCTACCAAATCTTTAAAGAAGAACTAGTACCTGTATTACTAAACCACTTCCAAAATATAAAAAAAGAAGGAATATTACCCAACACAGTCTATGAACCAAACATCACCTTGATCCCCAACCAGGGACAGACCCAACAAGAAAAGAAAATTATAGACCAATATCACTAATGAATATTGATGCTAAAATACTCAATAAGATCCTAACAAACAGAATCTAACAACACATCAAATAAATTATACACCACGACCAAGTGGGATTTATCCCAAGGTCTCAAGGCTGGTTCAATACACGTAAATCTATAAATGTAATTCAGCACATAAACAAACAAATAAGGACCATATAATTCTTTCAATTGATGCAGAAAAAGCTTTTGATAATATTCAGCATCCCTTCATAATCAGAACACTTAAGAAAATTGGTATAGAAGGGACATTTCTTAAACTAATAGAGGCCATCTACAGCAAACCCACAGCCAATATTGTATTGAATGGAGGTAAAATGAAATCATTTACACTTAGGTCAGGAACCAGGCAAGGTTGCCCATTGTCTCCATTGCTCTTTAACATTGTCATGGAAGTTTTAGCCATTGCAATTAGGGAAGAAAAGGCAATCAAGGGTATCCACATAGGGTCAGAAAAGATCAAACTTTCACTGTTCGCAGATGATATGATCGTATATCTGGAAAACACTAGGAATTCTACTACAAAACTTTTAGAAGTGATCAAGAAATACAGCAATGTCTCAAGCTACAAAATCAACAGCCATAAATCTATAGCCTTTATTTACATCAACAACCAAGCCGAACAAACAGTCAAGGACTCTATTCCTTTCACAGTAGTGCCAAAGAAGATGAAATATTTGGGAGTATACCTAACAAAGGACGTGAAAGATCTCTACAAAGAGAACTATGAAACTCTAAGAAAAAAAATAG
>CAUYPK010021684.1:0-12186 GCA_963574355.1 Loris lydekkerianus
GCTCCGTTGCTATCCAAGCTTTTGACTTCCTCAGGATCCATTGCGATCTGTTGCCAGGATTCGGGACCTAGAGACACTGGCAAGCTTTCTGTGTGCCAACTCTGGCTGGCTGACAGTGAGACAGGTAAGCTCTCTGACTGCCAGGAGGTGGTCACAGTTGGAGACTCTGGAGGACTGACTTGTCCAGAGTTGTCACTGGGTAGGATGTAAATGTCATTGCTGTCTTCTGCAGTGACTCCAGGGCACTCCTCCTCCTCTGAGTCAAGGTTAAACACAGCGCCCTAGAAAAGGAGGAAGAGAGTCTATTAATATAAAGAAAGGCAAATATTTAAAAAATAAGTGTCAGTCTGGAAAAATTCTTTCCTAAATGGAAGTCCCAGGAATAAATACATTGTTCAAACCTACATAGTTTCTAAATTGAAGGCATTTATTTGTAGGCCAGGGCAGAGGAAGAATTTTTGACAGTCCTCTGACCAGTCTTCCTGAAACTATAAAATTCAAAAGTTTATTTATATTCAGTGTAATTTATATACAGGTTGTACATAATGTTAACCTAAAATCTGAAATGCTCCAAAATCCAAAACTTTTTGAGTGCTGACAGGACACTACAAGTGAAAAATTCTGTACCTGACCTTATGTGACAGGCTGCAATCAAAATGCAGCCAAAATGGTTTCAAGCAGACATTTACTAAACATGTTATATATAAGGTACATATGAAACATGAATGAACTTTGTATTTAGACTGGGGTCCCCTTCCCAAGACTTCCCATTATGTATCTGTAAATATTCCAAAATCCAAAAATATCCAAAACACTTCTGGTCCCAAGCATTTTGTGTAAGGGACACTCAACCTGGGTAATCAAAGCAATAATTAATGTGAAATAGCAGAGAAAACAAAGGCATGACCTTGAGCTGAAGGATTCATCACTTAACACTTAGTAGGGTATAAAAACAATGCTATGCCCCAGATAAAGTGCTACGTGTATTAAGAGTTCAAATGGGAAAATGACTTCTTTTAGTGAGGGTCAGAGAAGGCAAGGAGATCATAGAAAAAGTCATGTAGGCCCATACTATGTGTAGAAATTTAAAAATACAAAAAACAAATAACAAAAAAGGAAGTATCATGGAGGAATTATCATTTACATTGGACATCTGAAGACTGGGTAAGATTTTGGCGGGTGAAAAGCATGTAGAAGACACGATGTAGAAAAAGCACAGAGGTAGAAAAGTGGACCAGCGTGTAGCCCAGTTTAATTAGAGCACAGTGTGTACGTGGAGAGGAACAAAGACATTCAGTTAGGACATACTTACTTTACTCAACAGACCAAGGTTAGTCACTCAAGTCTCTGAGGTACAAAATTGCAACTGGAGCTCTGCTTTAAAATTTCCCTGATAGCAGTTCCAGAATGGGGAGACACTAGAAATGCAGGGACTACAACTGCTTTCTTTAGCAAGAGTCTCAGCAAAAGTGATCGAGACCAACAGTGCAGTCCTCACTCCCACGTGTCTACCACCGATCAGGAACTGTGTTGGCACCAGGGTTATGAGGAAGAACGAGACCCGCACCTGTTCCTCCAGAATGCACTGTCCAGCTGTGAAGACTGACATATGAATTGCTAATTTCAGTATGATACAGTAAGCTTTAAGACAGGTGTGTGCATAGGAGGCCACACTTAAGGCCAGAGCTTAAGACCTGATAAGGGCAGGAATAGAACCGATGGAATAGAATGTCACAGGATCTACACAGAGTTTTACAAAAAGGCTAGATGATACTCATAAACGTTACAGAGAGTTATATGACAGAATGTAAACTAATTCCTACTTCATTTTACGATTATGGCTGCCATTCCTCTGAAGTACAATAATTTTATTCTTCAACCAAGACCAAAAACTCTCTATACACACCAAGGATGAAGTACAAATCAGGAGTCTATAAAGAAAACCAGAAATGCAAATAAACAAATCACACGGTCATAATATCGTGCTGTGTCACATTCTATCCCAGCCCTTAGCTAACCTCCTTAGGAAGAGGTCCTGGCAAGCATCAAGGATATGGAATAAATACGGAATAAGTAGAAAGAGAAAACAATATGGAAATTAAAAAGACAAAATTTGTAGTAAAAAAGAACTGCCTTGGATCCCAGTTCTAACTGGATAGCAGCTGTGTCAATTTGGATGCCTTGCTTAACCTTTTAAACTTTAATTTCTTCATAAATAAAATGGGGGTTTTATCTGACTTGGTAAGACTGTTTTAAAAATTAGGTCTAGTATTTCTAGTGCTTTTATACACAGGAAATAACCAATAAATTATGCTATTTCTTCACTGTTTTATTACTGTATTTCTGGTGGTGAGTGGGGGCAAAGGGCTACTCTAAAATGCCAAGTACACAGGACAATGAAGAAGTAAAAGCAATCTGAAATAATACACTGCCCTGGCTAGAGAAGGGAACTTACAAACTTTTCCTTCCTCTCCTCTTCTTTCTCTTCCATCTCTTCCAAGTACAGGCACCACAAAACTGGTGAAATCTCTCTTTAGAAAGCTATACCATTATAGGCTACAAACAGGAAAATTGGAGGGAACATTTGCTGAGAAAGGAGCAAGGCCTACCATGACTCAAAAGTTTTTAAAGGTCGGCTCGGAGTCCGTAGCACAGTGGTTATGGCGTCGGCCACATACACTGAGGCTGGCGGGTTCGAACCCAGCCCAGGTCAGCTGAACGACAATGGCAACTGCAACAAAAAAAAATAGCCAGGCGTTGTGGCAGGTGCAAAAAAAAAAAATAAATAAATAAAAGCTTTTGAGGGTGATAGCTCACATCAGCCTTGCGGAGGTCCCTTTGAATAAAGACCACTGGAAAGGTCCAGAAGAGGAAGTATTGGGAGCAGGGGAGAGAGGGGGAAGGAGGACATTCAGGCTTTAGGGGGTCATTGGTTCAGTTCAGCTAAGAAAAGAGATGAAGATCTTTCTTAACCAGATGCCATAATCATGTCTTGAGCATATGAACTGATAATTAAGTTTGTGAATTTGCCAACATGTGCTTACGTTGGCAGCATTGTACAAACAACTCGGTAAAGTTTCATAACCTGGGTGTATCAGTGTCTTACAACTGCTTTTGTGTTGATGTGTGATGGTGTCCTGATGAATGGCACTGACAAGAACGTTGGAGCTTGAGTTAAAGCAAAGAACAAATATTTGTAAATTTCTTGTTCAATTGGGCAAGAATGGAAATAAACCCACGGACATGTTAGTCCAACTTTATGAAGATAATGCCATGAAGAATGAAGAAAGTGGCAGTGTACAAATTGATTAAATGTTTTTCTGTTTTTCTAAGGGGAGAGAAAGTGTCACTAATAAAGACAGGTCAGGGCATCTAGTAACGAGCAGAACTGACAAAAACATTGCAAAAATTGATGGAACTGTGCATCAGGATCATTGGTTGACTGTTAAGAAGCATAGCAGACCAAGTAAACATCAATAGAGAAATAGGAAAATCTTTTTTTTTTTTTTTAATTAAATCATAGCTGTGTACATTAATGCAATCATGCAGAACAATGTGCTGGTTTTACATACAATTTGAAATATTTTCATCAGACTGGTTAACATAGCCTTCATGGCATTTTCTTAGTTATTGTGTTAAGACATTTATATTCTACATTTAGTAAGTTTCACGTGTACCCTTGTAAGATGTGAGAAATAGGAAACTCTTAACTGTAAATCCTGGCAAAGAACTCACGGCTCTTGCATTATGACAATGCACCAGCGCACATGGCACTGTCTGTGAAGGAGTTTTTAGCCAGTAAATAAATAACTGTATTGGAACAACCTCCCTACTCACCTGATCTGGCCCACAATAACTATTTTCTTTACCCGAAGATAAAGGAAATATTAGAAAAAAGACATTTCAATGACATTTACGACATCAAGGGTAATATGACAACAGCTTTCAAGGCTGAACTAGGCACTGGTGTGGGGACATAGTTTCCCAAGGAGAGTACTTTTGAAGGTGATGATAGTGATATTCGGCGATGAGGTATGTAGCACATTTTCTAAGAAGAGTTTGTAAACTTAACTGTATATATTTGACAGGGATTTTCATTAGCATTATTTTTAATACAGAAGGATTGGAAATAGACTTTAATACCTGTAAGAAAGGTTAAAAATAAATATAGTTCATCCAAACTATAATAACTACTATTAAAAAAATAAGTAAAATTTTAAGTCTTCTTGGAAGAAAACCCATATTATACAATATCTCTACATAAAACCTGCAAAGTATTGAGAGAAAGTAAAGATATCCTAAGAGTGTAGAACCTCTATATGTTGACCACCTGAGGAACTATAACAAACTGGTCAACATATGGAGGTGGTCAGCATACAGAACTAGGCCTACTATACTGATACATATATTGTGATGCATGTCCAGTCTATGAAAATTTAGTCAAGGTAAGGAGGTAGTCATTGTGGGGAGGTGGTCAACTATGAATAAAATTTCTTTTATTCAATGATAGACAATTCAACCAATTAAATGAGATAGAATCCAGAAGATGATCTACACATGGTCACATGATTGATGGGTCTGTGGTACACTGGGAAAACTGATGGTATAATCTCATGTATTAACATTAACTGCAATGTGAGTTGTATTTAACTTATTATGCTAGTTTTGAACCTAGGAACTTGTGAAGCATACATAACTCATAAGTCTTTTGATCTATCTTGACCAAATTAAACACAATAGCCCCAAAGGAAATTTTTTTACGTTTTTTCTGAGGGGGGGAGACAGAGTCTCACTCTTATCACCCTAGGTAGAGTGCCGTGGCATCATCATAGCTCACAGCAACCTCAAACTATTATTGTTTTTTGAGACAGAGTCTCACTTTGTCGCCCTCGGTTGAGTGCCACAGCATCATAGCTTGCAGCAACCTCAAACTCTTGGGCTCAAGTGATTCTCTTGCCTCTGCCTCCTAGGTAACTGAGACTATAGGCACCCACCACAATGTCTGGCTATTTTTATAGATGAGTGAGGTCTTGCTCTGGCTCAGGCTGGTCTGGAACATGTGAGCTCATGCACTCTGCTTCAGCCTCCCAGAGTGCTAGGATTACAAGCATGAGCCACTGTGCCTAGCCAACCTCAACTCTTGGGTTCAAGTGATCCTCTTGCCTCAGCCTCCCAAACAGCTGGGACTACAGGTGTGTGACACAATGCCTGGCTAGTTTTATTGTTTTTAATAGAAACAGGTTTGGCCAGGTGCAGTGGTTCACACCTATAATCCTAGCACTCTGGGAGGCCAAAGCAGGTGGATTGCCTGAGCTCACTGGTTCGAGACCAGCCTTAGCAAGAGCAAGACCCCATGTCTAAAAATAGCTGGGCACTGTGGCAGGCACCTGTAGTCCCAGCTACTCGGGAGGCTGAGGCAAGAGGATTGCTTAAGCCCAAGAGTTTGAGGTTGCTGTGAGCTGTAATGCCACAGCATTTTACTGAGGGCGACAAAGTGAGACTGTGTCTCAAAAAAAAAAAAAAAAAGTATATATGCACACACACACATAAAGTAGAGACAGGATCTCACTCTTGCTCAGGCTGGTATCGAACTCCCAAGCTCAGACAATCCTCCTGACTTGGCCTCTCAGAGTGTTAGGATTATAGGCATTAGCCACTGCATCTGGGCCAGAAATTTTTTTTCTAGTGTGGCAATGAATGTGTTAAACACACAGGTACATATATATTTATCTGCATAAATTCAGATATACTAAAATGTTTATATAAGCAAAAAAAGTTCAGAAAAATATATGCCAAAACATCGTAGGAGATATTTCTAAGGGGAAAGATTATAACAAATGTATTATGTAAATTTTTTATAATCATCATGACTTAGCTAAAAAAAATCTATTCCCATTTTTTTTTTAAAACATCAGTATAAACAGGGCTCTGCTACCTCCTGGAAACTTGAGAGTAGTGGATATACAATAATCTCACAGGGGCTGTGAAGTAATTTGAACCAGGCGAAGAGAAGCTCCTGAATGTCTGAATTTTGCACGTCTCACACAAAGAGCAGGGCCTATGGAAATACTATTATATACTGGTACTTTCTTTTTACTTTTTATTCTTTTTTTAAAAATTCACATTCATAAAATTCACCATTTCTAGGTTTACAACTCAGCAGTTTTAGTACATTTGCAATGTTGTGCAACCACCACAGTATTTAATTCCAGAACATTTCCATCACCCTAAAAAGAAATCCTTTGGTAATCACTTCCAATTCTCCCCTTCTGCATCCTCTGGCAGTCACTAATATACTTTCTATGTCTATAAATTTGCCTATTTCGGAAGTAAAAAACAGAATCATACAATATACAGCCTTTTGTGTCTGGCTTATTTTAGTTAGTATAATGTTTTTAAGGTTCAATTATGTTGTAGCATGTATCAGTACTATTTGTGGCTAAGTATTAAAAATATTTCATTGCATGGATATACCACATCTTACTTATTAATTCGTCAGTTGGTGAACATTTGTATTTTTTCCATTTACTGGAATAGTGAATGGTGCTGTTGAATGCACGTATAAGTTATTTGAACTTTTATTTTCAATTCTTTTGAATATATATAACTAGAAGTGAAACTTCTAAATCACATAATTCTATGCCCAACTATTTTCCCCCAAATTTAGAAAATATTTCCAAATATTTCTTAAAAATTTGCAAAGCTATTTTTCAAAAAACAACCTGTCAAACTATTTTCCAAAGTTACTGCACCCCTTTATATTCCTATCAGTAACATATAAAGATTCTAATTTCTCCACATCCTTACCAACACTTTTTTTTTATTACTCCCATCCTAAGAAGTATGAAGTAGAATCTTATTGTGATTTTGATTTGCATTTCCCTAATGACTAATGATGTTGAACATCTTCACATGTGCTCATTTGTCCATTTATATATCTTCTCGGGAAGCGTCTAGTCAAATCTTTTGTCCATTTTTAAGTTGGGTTATCTTTTTATTGCTGAATTATTAAGAGTTTTCTCTTTTATTCTTAAATAAGACTGTTACACAGTTGGCTATTAAAATAACCAATTGTGATGGAGATGGAGGTGCTTGTAATTAGACAGAGCTACAGGAAACAGGGATAAATGAGATACCCTGAAAAGTAGTTCTATGAGTGTGACTAGCAGTCCATGCTAATTAATTAATTTTTAAAAATACCTCTGCCAGGAGAGGAGGGAGGGTGAGTGGAGGGAGGGTAATCGGTGGGACCACACCTACAGTGCATTTTACAAGGGTACATGTGAAATTTACT
The DNA here is from genome assembly GCA_963574355.1 of Loris lydekkerianus. Taxonomy (NCBI): domain Eukaryota; kingdom Metazoa; phylum Chordata; class Mammalia; order Primates; family Lorisidae; genus Loris; species Loris lydekkerianus. Next base: position 7,295 of record CAUYPK010021684.1, read on the forward strand.
AAATGTAGAATTTAAATGTCTTAACACAGTAACTAAGAAAATACCGTGAAGGCTATGTTAAGCAGTTAGATGAAAACATTTCAAATTGTATATAAAATCAGCACATTGTACCCCACAACTGCTTAATATACACAGCTATGATTTAATTTAAAAAAGAAAAAAACAACCTTCAATCTTCTCTCAAAAAAAAAAAAAAAACCACCTCTGCCATTAGTGCCATTCTTCATACGAATTCCTTTCCCAAACCTCAGTATCCACATGACTAAAAGAGATCTTCACAGCCATAATCCTATGGGATTTCATATCTTTCAAACTCTCATTACATTTTCATCAGAATAATGGTAATATAAAACCATTCAGCATTTCTGGGCCTGTCATCAATAATGAATGCTAACAAAGAGTCCCTTCACAACAAAATGCAGCACATAAAGACTGTATACCCATCAAGAGCAGAGGTCACAGAATACAGACAGCCAAAAGATAATGCTTATACTACTGTAGAACATAAACCAAAAGAACTAATTCTACATCATTTTGGTCTTACCCCATACCTAATAATGTTTTATTTTAGCTAGCATCTATCTCATTATCTTCCCTTACCTTTACTTAAGTACTAAATTTACTTTTTTTTTTCCATTTGAGCATGTTCCTTTTGAGATTGGTCTGAGTTAAAGTCATTTAGGCTTATAAATTTACATTTTAATATATTTATTCCTACATGTATCTTAATATATACATCTCTTCCTCTTCTCTCAACGTTTTCTGCTATTAGTCCAATATAAGCAATCTCTGTCATCGGAAGTAATTTAAAGGTGCCTACCTGTCTGCAATCCAATTTGGAGACAGAAAGCACCTTTTCACCAGTCAGCTAAGCTAAGGATCTAGCAATCATGCTGGGTTTCTCTTATTCCTGAAGTAGCTGCTTCTGATTTCCAGGAACTATGCTATTTAGGTGCCAGTAATAAAAGATCTATGCCTGCACTCCTAGCACTCTGGAATGCCAAGGTGGTAGAATCACTTGAGTTCAGGTGTTTCAGACCAGCCTGAGCAAGAGCAAGACCCCGTCTCTACTAAAAACAGAAAGACTAGCTGGGCATTATGGCAGAATCCTATAGCCTCAGCTACTTGGGAGGTTGAGGCAGGAGGATCTCCTGAGCCCAAGAGTTCAAGGTTGCTGTGAGCTGTGATGCCACAACAATCTACACAGGCAACAGAGTAAGACTGTCTTAGCCAGCATGGGCAACATAGAGAGACCTTGTCTCTAAAAAAAAAATTTTTTTTTAATTAGCATGGTAGCACAGTATTACCCTGTGGGCCACATGAGGCGGTGTGATTGTATTTGTTCCCGTTTTGTTTTCTTACTTCAAAATAAGATATGTGGGGCAGTGCCTGTGGCTCAAAGGAGTAGGGTGCTGGTCCCATATGCCGGAGGTGGCAGGTTCAAGCCCAGGCCTGGCCAAAAACTGCAAATAATAATAATAATAATAAGATATATGCAGTGTTCATAGAAATTTGTTCATAGTTTTTTTTTGTAAACTATAGTCCAGCCCTCCCAACGGTCTGAGGGACAGTGAACTGGCCCCATGTTTAAAAAGTTTGAGGATCCCTGCTAGAGACTGAGGAATGAGGATCCCTTGAGCCCAGGATTCAAGCTGTAGTGAGCTGTGATCATGCCACTGCACTACAGCCTGGGCAACAAAGCAACACCCTGTCTCAGAGAATCGCCTAAACCCAGGAGTTGGAGGTTGCTGTGAGCTGTGATGTCATAGCACTCTACCAAGGGTGATAAAGTGAGACTCTGTCTCTAAAAAAAAAAAAAAAAAAAATATTTAACTCTGCCTTCAAAGAGCTTAAAACATAGTTTAAAATTTAGTAAAGAAGACACACACAGGGTACTCTGACAACATGAAGGAAAAAACTTATTTAGAGATTCATGGAAGGTTTCCTGAAAGAGAGAACAAAGTTGGATCTTAAAAAATAAATAAGAACGAATCAAAGAAAGATGAGAAAGATGCTCAAAGCAGTAGGAAAAGCATTTTGTGGTGCTGGAAGATACCATAGAATATTCCAGGCTATAGCTCTTCAGTATTCCAAAGCATAAGACAAGGAGTAGAGAAAGATGAAGCTGGAGCAGCAGAGATTAGGCATGATGCCAGTGTATGGAAAGTAAAATATCACCACCTCTCTGGATATAAAACATTGCCTCTTTCTTTGTCAGAATCAACAAGACTGAGGGGAAAAGACAAGATTTTAGTTTATTGAGAAATGAATTGAACTCCCTACCTCTCTACACAGCACCTCTTATATACATGTACTATCAATAATTCAGAGCGGAAAAAAAAAAAAAATCTAAGATACCATCTGGCCATTAGATAAAGGCTCAGTTTGAATTTTATAAAATAGAGTAGTTCTACACCTGAAGTCTATTTCTAATTATCTGACTCCTTCATTTAAAATGCAAGAGGGCAAAGTCATACAATATTTAGAATAATACATTATCCCTTCTTCAGCACATTAATGTTTTCTTAGGAAACCAAATATCATATTTGTTGGGGCTTTTTTTTTTTTTTTTTTGAGACAGAGTCTCACTTTGTCACCCTGGGTAGAGTGTCGTGGAGTCACAGCTCACAGTAACCTCAAACTCTTGGGCTTAAGCGATTCTCTTGCCTCAGCCTCCCAAGTAGCTGGGACTACAGGCGCCCACCAAAACAACTGGCTATTTTTTTTTTTATTTTGTTGTTGTTGTTTTTGTCATTGTTGTTTAGCAAGCCCAGGCCAGGTTCAAATCTGACTGCCTAGGTGTATGTGGCCGGCGCCCTAACCACTGAGCTACGGTCGTGGAGTCCAAATATAAATTTTTTTAAGATTACAGCACAGTGAAGAGTATTATAGGAGGTAAATCCAATCTTTCCTTTCTTTTCCTAGAGCCATCATTTAATCTAAATTTGGTTTGATCTACATAAAAGAGAAGGGCTATTTGAGCAACATATACAAATACAGTACTATAAGAAATTCCCAAGTCTGCTTCCTTTTTCACATACATGCTAGTGTTCTTAACGTTTGGGGGCACAGAAAATGTTTGCAAATATGATGAAAGGTGTAAGATCACTTGCTAAAAACTGTGCATTCGTTGGTCAAGTGTGGCCAAGGCAGGGGGATCATTTGAAGCCAGGAATTCAAGACCAGCTTCCTGGGCAACATAGCTTTTCTATAAAAATAAAAAAAATAAAAAAATCAGGTGTGGTAGCATGTGCCTATCGTCCCAGCTATTTGGGAGGCTGAGGCAAAAGGATCACTTGAGCCCAGGAGTTCAAGATTGCTATGAGGTATGGTTGCACCACTGTACTCCAGCCTGGGTGACAAAGTAAGACCTCATATCTTAAAAAAAAAAAAAAAAAAAAGGGCGCATTTGTACAAAACAGCATATCATTTTAAGGGTTGTTTCAGGCTCTTTGAAGTATACTGATGGATCCAAATTTAATAACCCTCATCTGGTTCCATCAGGATCTGGCTTACATTCCACCCTCTCTAGACCACTATATCAATACACTTCTCCCTTTTCCTGAACTCCTAGACAGTTCTGAGTCTGGGCTGCACAAAGTATTATAATGATACATTTTGTGCCATAGTTTAGAATATTTTTACATATACTAGTCATCTCCCCAACTATATTATAAATGCTTCAAGGTGAAAAAACATGCCTTAAACTTCTTTGTCATTCCCTAGGTAATGCCCAACATATGTCAAGCAAATACTGATGATCAAGAAATGTTTGGCTGATGGAAAAATTAGTTCCATGTCATATACAAAAGAAGCTCTCAACATTAGCTATTTTGATTTCCTTGGGTACTGTTAAGTACAGCTCTCTAGTCATCTCTTTATTTCCACATATGGACTGCGCCTGTGTTTTGCTGTCCAAAGTCACATAGCAAAGGTGCTGAAGACAGAATTCAAACCCCTGTCTTCTGACTCAAGCCATCTTGTACCATCTACCCAGAATGCTCTTCCCTTTGATTCCACCCATCTGAATCTTTCTCATTCAGGATTTACCTGTTACTCTCTGCTATAAAATATATAGTACCTACTGTGCTTTATATTCCCAACTATAAACTCCTGGAGACTAAGGATATATTTTTATAACATTTTTATTGTATTGGTTTCTTTTCTTAGTCCCCCTCCCCCCACGGGCCTCACGAGATTCCACACGTATTTATTCATTAATATAGCTATGTATTATATATAATCAGCATAATTATATTAATAAAATAACACTGAAGTCTGGGAACGTAGACAAGATGGGGTAGGCCTTGAATCTGGGGACTCTTCTGCTGAAAGAGCTGCCATTTCTTGGCTCAGCACCCATTGCACAGTGGTTACAGAGTCAGTCACATGCACCAGGGATCACAGGTTTGAACCCAGCCTGGGTCAGCTAAACAGCAATGACAACAGCAACCAAAAAATAGCTGGGCGTTGTGGCAGGTGCCTATAGTCCCAGCTACTTGGGAGGTCGAGGCAAGAGAAGTGCTTAAGCCCAAGAGTTTGAGGTTGCTGTGAAATGTGACGTCACGGCACTCTACCGAGGGCGACATAATAAAATTCTGTCTCCAAAAAAAAAAAAAAAAAAGATGGATAAAAGATTTAAACCTAAGACATGAAACTATAAAAATACTTGAAGAAAGTACAGGGAAAACTCTTGAAGAAATCGGCCTGGGTAAATATTTTATGAGGAGGACTCCCCAGGCAACCGAAGCAGTATCAAAAATACACTATTGGGATCTGATCAAACTAAAAAGCTTCTGCACAGCCAAGAGCATAGTGAGTAAAACAAGCAGACAGCCCTCAGAATGGGAGAAAATATTTGCAGGTTATACCTCCGATAAGGGTCTAATAAC
>CAUYPK010021685.1:0-17644 GCA_963574355.1 Loris lydekkerianus
CGGGTGCCTGTAGTCCCAGCTACTCGGGAGGCTGAGGCAAGAGAATCACTTAAGCCCAGGAGCTGGAGGTTGCTGTGAGCTGTGTGATGCCACGGCACTCTACCAAGGGCCATAAAGTGAGACTCTGTCTCTACAAAAAAATAAATAAATAAATAAATAAATAAATAATGGGCTGATTACATTTTACTTGGGAGGCAACAATGTCACTCACTGTTCAAGCCATGTTAGAGACTCCACTTTCAGCACCCAGGGGTCTGCATCTCATTCTTTTAAAAAAAAAGCAATGGAAGGATATTTGGAGAATACCTAGAGACCTAAAAATAGATCTGCTATTCAATCCTATAATTCCTTTACTAGGTTTATACCCAGAAGACCAAAAGTCACAATATAACAAAGACATCTGTACCAGAATGTTTATTGCAGCCCAATTCATAATTGCTAAATCATGGAAGAAGTCCAACTGCCCATCGACCCACGAATGGACTAGCAAATTGTGGTACATGTACACCATGGAATTACTATGCAGCCTTAAAGAAAGATAGAGACTTTACCTCTTTCATGTTTACATGGAGCTGGAACATATTCTTCTTTGCAAAGTATCTCAGGAATGGAAGAAAAAGTATCCAATGTACTCAGCCCTACTATGAAGCCAAATTATAGCTCTCACATGAAGGCTATAACCCAACTATAGCACAAGACTATGGGGAAAGGGCAAAGGAAGGGGAAGGGAGGGGGGAGGTTCTGGTAGAGGGAGGGTAATGGGTGGGGCCACATCTATGGTGCATCTTAGAATGGGTACAGGCGATTGCACTAATGTACACAGCTATGATTTAACTATAAAAAAATAAGAAATAATGTGCATGTAATGTTCAGTGGGGTATTCTCAGGATCCTCTGCTATTTATTCACTGTTAACAGTCTGTTCTAAAAACATTTACCAAGTACTTACTGTATACTAGGCAATTACTTGGTCTGGGATATGATCTCTGCCCTCAAGGAACAGTTCAAAATGTTGAATGAACACTACACAGATGGGTAAGAGCCATAACGTAACAGGTCTTGAATATCCTATTGAGGAAAATAGCATAACAGAATGCCTAAAAACACAAACTTTGAAATCATACAGACCTGGGATTAGAACCTGATCTCTATTTCCTCATCTGTGAAACTAGGATTAAAAGAAAAACAAAGGACTGTTCAAAGAAATCAGATAATACAAGTAATGGATTTAGCTATATCTAATGCTACTGTTATCATGAAGGTAATTTTTTTAAATTAATATATTTGCATTATTTAGATTTATTTTTTAATTTTGAATTAATACGGGGATACGTACAAGTAGGTTACATTGTTTGCATTTGTAAGGTGAGGTCCCAGCCTTCACTCACGAGATGTGCCATATACCCCTAACACTAAACCAGTTATGGGGGAACTTACTGAACACCTTTCCCTCTTTCTCTATTCTAGAATTTAAATGTGTTTTTCTCTTGTGTGGGCCTGTAGTTGTTGATCTACTAGTAGTTGTTGATCTGCTAGTTTCAACTTAGTATGGAGTACATGGGAATTCTTGCTTTTCCGTTCTTGAGAGACCTTACCAAGGAGAATGCTCTCCAAATCCACCCAGGCAGGTAATAGTTAATAATTGAATATTTTAAACATGGGTATGACCAATCAAATTTGTATTTTAGAATTATTATGCTTTGAATACAGTAATAAAAATAGATCAAGGAGTGAGCCTAAAGTCTAAAAAACCAGTGGTTCGGGTAGGCAGAAAAGATGAAAGAAGAAGGACTTCTAATAAAGTAAAACCGAATCAACAGAATTTGGTGACCAACTAAATATGGGAGAAGAAGGGAAAGATAAGAGGAATGGCTCCTAGACTGACAGTTTATGAAACCAGGTAGATGACAGGACCATTCACCAAGGTGGGAAACATAAGAGACAATGTAATTTTTGGGAAGGAACAGAAATTCAACATGGGGCATGTCAAGTTTGAAGACTATTTGAAACGTATAGTAAGAGAGGTCTAGAAAGCAGAGGGACATCCAGGATTGTAGCTTGAGAGTTGAAATACACAAAGATTTGAAGCCATCATTTATTGGCTGTAATCACTGAAAATACCATTTAAAAAATACAGGGTAAAATAAGGAGGGCTGAAATTAGAAAACAAATTCAAACAAAACATACTTCTCAGGTAAGATCTCTATGAAGGTTTTTGAAGGTAGAATCTCCGAATATATAAATGTATCATATTATACAAGATAATGCTTAAGTTTCTCACCTTCCAAATAAAATGCAAAGAAAATCCTTCTTAGTAATCTTAAATCCTTCTGAGTAATCTAATTTTTTTACCTTGATAATTTCAAGCAGGTAACCAACACACTAAAATATGACTCACATATCAATAAAATAAGATAAAAATAATAAAAACAGGTCTTAGTCCTGGATGCGATAACTATAGAACCATATATCCTCTCCAGGCCTCAGTTTTCTCATCTAAGATTCGAACTAAAGGACTAAAAGTTTAATTCCAGGATTTCATTTGTTTTTAATGACTTCACATTTTATATGGTTATAGGCACCTCTCACACATCTTCAGTAACAAAAACTCCAAAGTAACAAATTACCTTCTAAAACAACAGACAACACAAAAGGCATGCAATGCCAAGAAAGAAAAGGCACTGAAAGTTTTCTTGCAGTGTCAAGAAAACTCCATATGTAATTATGAGACAGTTCTCCATCCCCCTCAAAAAAGCCTGTTATCAATCTAGAAACTGTTAAATTTTCATTGCAATGTAGACCATTTTTTATCACTTTGTAAATACAAAGCTCACAGCTTTCTAGAGAATAACATGAACAAATTTCAAGATACATTTTCCATAGTAAATCTTCAGATAAACAAATTTCTAAGTTAAAACCATCTAATTTCTCCATGAGTTAAAACTAATAAAGGGGGGAAAGGCATCTAAATTGGAAAAGTAAAATTATTTCTTTTTAGACAACATGCTCTTCTAATGTAGAAAAGCCTAAAGAGTCCACAAAAAGTACTGAATTAGAATAAACAAATTCAACAAAGTAATAGAATACAAAATCAACACACAGACATCAGTTGTGTTTCTTTTTTTCTTTTTTCGAGACAACCTCAAGCTGTCACCATGGGTAGAATGCATGGCATCACAGCTCACAGCAACCTCCAACTCCTGGGCTTAAACGATTCTCTAGCCTCAGCCTCCCAAGTAGCTGGGACTGCAGGCACGTGCCACAATGCCCAGCTACTTTTTGGTTGTAGTTGTCATTGTTGTTTGGCAGGCCTGGGCTGGATTCAAACCTGCCGGCTCTGGTGTATGCAGCTGGCGCTTTAGCCGCTTGAGCTACATATAGGCACAGAGCCCATCAGTTGTGTTCCTACACACTAACATTGAAAAATCCAAAAAGGAAATTAAGAAAACACTACTATGTACAATAGTATCAAAAAGAATAAAATATTTGGGGATGAACTGAACCAAAGTGACAAAAGATTTATGCACTGAAAACTATCCAATGCTGCCAAAAGAAATTAAAGACACAAAGGCAAACATATCCCATGTTCAGGGATTAGAGCCCTAATACTGTTGAAACATCAATACCACCCAAAGCAATCTACAGGCTCAATACAATCCCTAACAAAATCCCAATGATGCAGTTAGTGGCTGGGGCTGGGTTTGAACCTGCCACCTCTGGCATATAAGGCTGGCGCCCTACCCCTTTGAGCCACAAGTGCCATCCTATAGTACATATTTTTTACCCATTCATCCACTAACAGACATTTGGTTTATTTAAATACTAGCAATGATGCTAAAATGAATATGGGAGTACAAATACCTCTTCAAGATCCAAATTTTAATACTTTTAGAAAAATACCCCAAAGTAAGATTGCTAGATCATACAGTAGTTTTATTTATAATTTCTAGAGGAAACTCCATATTGTTTTCCTAGTGGATGTACCATTTGGTATTACCACCAACAGTGCACAAGGGCTCCCATTTCTCCAGTTGTCAACCCTGGTTAACTTTTGCTTTTGATAACATCCATCCTGATAGGTGAAAAAACATCTCATTATTGTTTTAGTTTTTATTTATGAGATGATTCATAATGTTAAACATTTTTTATATACTTATTAGCCATTTGTATGCATTCTTTGGATAAATGTCTATTCAAATCCTTTGACAACTTGTAATTATGTTATTATAATTATTATTATTTTGCTATTTAGTTGTAGGAGTTTTTAAAAATATATTTTGTGTATTAACTCCTTGTCAGATACAGGGTTTACAAATATGTTTTCACATTCTATAGATTATCCATTACTTTGCTAATTGTTTCCTTGGCTGTGAAAAATCTTTTAGTTTGTTATATCCCCATTAAAAATTTTTTTCTTTCATTACCTTTGCTTCTGGAATCATATCCAAGAAATAAATGCCAAGAATAATTTCATGATTCTTCATTTATCTTTTATTCTAGGAGTTTTAAAATTTCAGGTTTTACACTTAAATGAGTAATGCGTGTTGAGTGATTTTTGTGTAAGACAAAGTTCAAATTGCATTTTTTCACATGTGGACGTCCAGTCTTCCTAGCACCAAAAAACTGGTTGAAGAATATATCCTTTCTCTATTGTATATTCTTGGCAACCTTGCAACGTATCAGTTGACTTTACAAATTGAGTTTATTACTGGTCTCTCTGTTCTATTCCATTGATCTGTAGGCCCGTTCTTTAGGCTAGTACCACATAGTTTTAATTTCTATAACTTTGTCATTTTTTTTTTTTTGAAATCAAGAAGACTGAGGCCTCCAGCTTTGTTCTTTCTTAAGATTGTTTTGTCCATTTAGGGTAATTGTGGTTTTCCATATGAATTTTACTAATTTTTGTTTTTATAAAAATACTATTAGGGTTTTGAACAGACTTGCATTCACTTGGGGGATAACCTTGTGGCACAGGAATTGAGCAAGTGCAAGAAGAGGGTTTCTAATGGAGAAGTTGGGGGTCAAAGAAAATAAACAGCTGAAGTCGCCTGTGTGAGGTGAATCAAATACAGTGCTTGGTAAGGTTTTCCTGCTTCAAAAACAAAGTATAAGTTTGATCTTTTATATTTAAAAAATATCTATTTGTGGTACATGTAGTCCTGCAGTAAATAGTCTTTGTCATTTAAAGAAAGTGACAAGTAGATTTTTAAATAAAAACACTCTGTAAATACAGAACAAGACAGACATGCAATGTGAGAAAGGATCTGTCTTCAGGGAAGGTTTATTTTTGAAAGGTTAATCATTATTTTTCCTGCAAATGAAATATGAGGTTGTAAAAAGGCAAATTGTAGAACAACAATCCAAAAACTCACTCAAACATATATCTATATATAATATAAATTTATTATAATGCATGAATCTTTATATCCCAAAGAAAACTTAAGTAAAAAATCTCAAAATCACATAGACAACTTCAAAAGTTTTTCCTACACAATTTCGGTAGTATAACACCAGTGGACCCCTTGTCCCCAAACACACAGAGTTGTATCATTGAGCCTGTACTTCATTCTTAGTTCATGAAGCCTGTATTTCATTCTTCAACTCTTGGAGTTCTTTCTGAAACTCAAATTTCCCTCTTTAAGCCATTTTAAAAGATTCTTTCTGGCACAATACAAATGGCGTTTCATGCATACGTATTAGAAGAGTCATTTATTTATTATATGTGTAACCTTCATTTTCACATTTAGTGACACTGACTCTCTAATTCCTCCACAAATGGAATACAAATGAAAGGTAATAGATCACAAATCACCCTCCTCTGTGTTAACTCAGTCGATGATACAGGTTTTATGCGGAAAACAGCAACTCAAATAAATGTGAACACTGGGCACCTGCCTCTCATTCAGACACAATTACAGACACCATCCTTTCTCCAGGATTTAAAACCAATCTATACCACTTTTTATCTATTTTTAATTCATGTACTAGATAGTTATAGGTAAGAGGTAGTCTTCAACCAAACTCATCTGCTTCAAGAACAGCTCCTTGTTTTCCTAGGGATTCAACATATTTATTGAGTACAATCTGTGTGGCAGAGGCTATTTTAGGTGTTTGGGAAACATCACTAAATGGAAGTAACACAAATCCCTGCTTCACAGAACTTACGTTCTGACACTTTCTCCAAAACACAACTTCCCTTTGTACTTTTTTGTTACCAGGTAAACCTACTTTCTGAATGTCTCTTTGTAGAGTTGCAGGAGGATGGAGACAGAGCTTAATGAAGAGTGAGATATTTGGGTAAGCCTGAGTATTACAAGAGGCCACGGATTTAAGAATTTTTCCGAATATTATCTCTTTTAATCCTCACAGTGGTTGTATTTGTCAGTAAGGATGTCTGTACTCAAGATGATTGCACAGTTTGTATTAGATTTAACTGAGTTAGAGGCCTTGCTTTCCTATTTAAATTTAGTTTCTTCAGATGGAAAGACATGCTGGGACTGTTTGTAGCACAATTCCTTTCCTTAGAACACAAATGAACATCTCAAAGATATTGATCTGCTTTTATATATCAATTTAAAATACTCTATCTTACCCAGAGCCTATGGGACTGGCAACAAAAACATAAATATCCCATTACTTCCTCACAATAAATACAAATTCTTCTTTATCATGTCAAGATTCTTCTGCTTACCTCTCTCTGAAATATATTCTCCCCTCTTTAGTAGAGCAAAAGGTCCTTTGTAGGTCTCTTTCTAACAATGGTCTGATTTCCTCTCTCAGAAAGGCTACATACTTTATGTATTATATCTTTTTTTCTTTTTTAAAATTTTTTATGTGTTTATATTTCAGGTTTATGTGAGGTTACAGACAACTAGGTTACAGTATTTGCTTTTTGCAGGTAGCATCCCTCTCGTCCTTGTTATGCATTCCATCTTGACATAAAATGATGTGTATGTGTGTACTTGTGTGCTGTCTACTGTAGACAAAATTCTATTTTTCCTAACAGTTATCATAAATACAAAATTAAAGTTGACCTTGCATTCATTTTCACTCTTGCCTTTTAAACACTTTGATGAAACATAGTGTGATCTGCAGTTAGGACATTGACTTGCATGGACCTGGGCATATGTGTATAATGGGAGAACAAAGCCACAGGAATGTGGAAGAGTCATCAATCTGCAAAATGGGTCTAAACCTTTGAAGGAGAGAGGGAAGTAAGGTCTTAGACTCTAAGTTTTAGTAAGATTTTCAGGAGCCAAATTGGCCCTCAAAAATAGACTTGTTCTGGGATTCCTGGTGTCTTCACCACTGGCTAGAAGCAGACCCCAGGAAACATAGCCTCCAGGATTTTGCAGGGTGCTTTCAGAGTGTATCCACTGGGGCTGTCGATTAAATTCCCCACAACCAGAGTCCTGAGAGTCATGTTGTCTGGACTGATTCTATTTCTGTTGTATGCTACGTTCACTTAATAAATTCCCACAAGGATTTGATCCTTGAGACATATTCTTTACTCTTTTTTTCACACCATCTATATTTCTTGTATTTACCCATTTTGTGAACAGTTGGCCAATGTCCATAGACATTTTGTAAAATAAAATATTTTAAATGATATAAATATATAAAGCAAATATAAACATGAAATGTAATGTATATATATATAATAACAAATATTAATCTTATTAAATTTAACTATTGTTACATTTCAGTAGCTAATACTTGAAAAATGTTTAGGAAGAGTATAGAGTATTCTGCAAAGATGAAAGAGTAGTATATGAAATAATTTTCATAATCAAATACTTTATGATATAGGAATGCCTTCCTTTCATATCTATTATGGAGAATAATCACCTTCTATTCATGTAGGAGTAGAGAATGTTAGTATTTTCATTTTAAGCATAACGTTTAAATAGTCTAATATCTGTACTTAGTATACACTTTATATGGTAGTATCATTTAATATCTTCACTATAATCTCAGTAAAGACAAATCCTTACAGGAATTTATTTAGTAAAATGTAGCATAAATTGAAGCTTTTAAATAATTTTTTAATTAAGCAAATACTAATTCATTATTAATGAGCCACATAGAAAAACTATAGGTATCAAATCAACAGGTTTCTTCAAACAGAAAATTCTCCTGATTTTAGGAATCTCTGTATCTAGGCAAGTTCTCTGTTTTCTTCTTCTGAAACGCTGATGATATTCAATGAAGTAACATTGTGTAGACCATTACTAAGGTATCTCTATTATTCCATGAATAGGTTCACATATCATCCTCAACATTCTTTACAAGGAGCCAGGGAAAAACACCCAGGCAGCTAAAGAAAAATGATTTCTGAAATGTACAAAGGCACACGTATAATGACTCTGTTTAAAGCTGCAAAGTGTGGGTGTTACATTTGTTGATGACAAAGCCACATGTTTGTGCATAGTGTTCCCTGAAGCTATCGAACCAGGCACATGTAGGGCAGAATGGTTTCGCAATTCTTATGAAATATGGAGAAAAAGGTAGGAAATTATTTTTCCCTTTCCACTTTTGCTTTTTTTTTCCTAGTAAAATTCCCTTCCCTGCACGCTTCCTTGTGTGAGAGGCGAGGTACAGATAGTGCTGTTTCTAAGCTTTCTGCTGACAGGGAAGTGAGTGGTGAGTGTGGACTCTATAAACAGTCCAGGCTTTGGGCTTACGTAATAAAATGTACGGTTTATGCCATGATAGTAATGATCTTGGCAAAACATTCTTGGACCCTTCATTTTTGTTGTTTCATTTTGCATTTTGAAGCTAATTTCCCTTTTTTAGAAAATTCAGCAGTAACTTAGTAACAGAAGAAAAGCAGAAATTCAGATGTCCTATTTAGCGTGAACTTTTCAATGGTTCTGTTTTCTGTATGATCATCAGAATTTTCCTCCCATAGCTGGAGACCTGCTGAGATGTGTATTTAAGTGCAAGAGTGCAATATTAGCCTCATGTAGCAGGAAAGGAAAACTTTAGTTTTTTGTGTGTTTTTAGAGTCTTTTCTTCTAGGATGCTGATTGCAAGTTAATGGTAATAATTTCCATCTGGTTGTGTCTTGCACCTGCTTTGCTCTCCCATTTCCAGCTTCTTCGAGCAGGAAAGCTTTTTGCTGTGTCTTACAAGAGCATTTATTATCTACTGCGAAAATACTAATAGTAACAAACGTGGGCTCACACAGTGTTCAAGAAAACCAAGCTTTAATTAGAAAGTAACTGAAGTCATGACTCTATACTCTATTTAAACTAAAAAACAAATAGGAAGAGCTCCCGTGAGTTAATTTTATTTATTTAATCCTTAAAAATCTTTGAAAAGGTTTTCAAAATAACTTACAAATTAACTATTTGGGGAAGTATTATAGAAACACCTGAGAGAATCATACAGATCCAGAAAATAAAGGATTTTCCCTTTTTATATGTACAGATAAAACATTAAAAACTCCCCTTTGTCTTAAGTAAATGAGGTGCACATAATGAGGAAATGGGAGAATAATGTTCCAGATTTTACTACAGAATGCAAAAATGTTGCTATCCTTATACTCTTTGGGGTGATATGTCAACTGCCTAGGTGTTTGATGAACAGTGACACCCAACACTAATTAACATTATTTGTCATTTTCTATGTGAAAATCAAAATGTCCTATATAAGTGACAGTTTAGCAGAACAATCTATATAGCAGATAAATGTTAATAATTTATTTATTGAAAGTGAAATCCAAGGAAAACCTGTATTACAAGAGTGTTAAATGAAATAAACATTCTTCCACAGGCCTTTGATCTCATAATTGGCTAGAGCTGATATAATCATTTTCTAGAACAATTTAGGATTCATTAATACCATTCTGACTATTATCTCTAATGTGAAGTAATCAGAATAATGTAGGCCCTGCCAAAAAAGAAAAGTGTATAGCATTGGTCCATTAATTTCTTCAAGAGAAATCTCTTAGATACTAAGTATTTCTAAAGTACAGAATAGAGTTTAGTAATACAGCCCTCCCTTTTCTCTCTCCTTTTTGTCTTCACTAAGGCAGCATATAATGTTGGACTGAATATACAATAATTTCAGCAGCTATAACTTATGTGCCTCCATAAGAAAATTACTTATATCCCTCTAGGGGTCATTCTAAACATCCAAACAGTAGAAGTAGTAATACAATATATCTTCAAGTATTTATGTCTTTATGTTAAGTGATTTAATTCACATATATCGCTGCAAACAGAGCCTTGCAAATAACATGAACTTTGGAAGTTTTAGTTTTTAGTATTTTTATTTCTTTCGGAGGTCGTGATGTGTTAGCGTCGTCATCATCATCATCATCATCATTCACCTGTTAGGCAGAGCTAATTTTTGATTCATCTCTCACCCCATCATAATTAATACATACCAACATCCTAGACTTTAGTCTGTGACGCCGCTGATGGTTCCTTCTCTGTCTTTCTTCTGCTGCTGAGTTTCAATGATAAAGGAGAAAGGCAAACCTATCAGACAGTTCAAAGAAAATGGAATGACCTTAGAATATTAATTTATCTTGCCATTGCTTTCTTACTCAATAACGTGGAATATTGAGAACTGGGTAAGCTGCATTGTAGTATCTGTGGATATAGTGATGAACTATAGGAAATCTATTTATATTTTAGATATTTTCTTGACAAAATGTTTCTGACTATAAGTTTTTAACATACTACTGCAATTAGATGATGTCATGTTTTAGTAAGAAAAGATAACAAAAATCACTGGATGTTTGTCACATGCATTATTACTATAAATAACTACATTTTCTAATATTACATGAGTTGTTGGGCCTGACATTTTGTCCAGCACCTAGCTCAGTTCCTGGCATAGCACTACTTGTTAAATGAATGTTTTTGAAAGAATGAATGTATATAGGAAGTGAGTGTTTTGGTTTACGGTAACTTAACCAAAGTTTATTGATAATTTGTATTAAGATATTTTCTTTAGAAAAGTCAATAAATGCTTTTATTTTTCTTTCAGCTACAATAACACTTTCATTCTCTGATTTTTTAACCCTGGCATAGATTCTTTCTGGAAAGATAGATATGCAAATAGGCAGATAGATGAAGTCGTATTTCTCCAGGGCTTTTGAAAAAGTTCAAACTCAAGTAAAACAGATAAGACACATAAGAAGATAACTTACCGTGCAATTAGAGTTTAGCAATAGATTGAGTGAATTGATGGTGGTACCACAAATTTCCTTGTTGGATGGAAGGATAATGGTGGAACCGTAAATTTGCTTGTTGGGTAGAAGGATAATGTTCAAGAAAGAAGTATCATGGATGTAAAGATGTTGAGGAAGTGGCTAGATACACATCAGAAAGATGTTTTTTGTTGCAGGAGCCAGTGGAATAGAATGCAAATGTTTAACCCTTATTTTTTTCCAAAGGGAAGAGTAGAGATAAAAGAGAAATGATTTCAGCAACAGTAAGTTCTTTCTAACAATAATATTAATCCATCAATACAACCTATTACTTCAGAATTTTATGGACTTTGCCAGAAATCTACAGGAGTAGAGATGCAAGGTCACATGCATTGGTTCTTCAGAATGGAGGATGAACCAGTCAACTCCCAGCCTCAAACTGATGCACCTTGATCCCATATCTAGACCACAGTTGTGTGAAATAGTCTTATGGGTATTTTAAATTCCTCTTCAGCTAATGTGTGGATTGATTATTTTCCATCCAATAAATATAGATTACACGTTTTGTATGGGAAAAGGAAGAATTATGAATACAACACAAGCAATTGTTAATTATGCACCCATGAGCCTGCCGGATATACTCAGTTCAAAGAGGCACAGAGAAAGAATAACAAATTCTTCCTGGAATAGTATTGCTGTATTTTCACTAGATATGGAAAGATTGATCGGCCGGAGGAACCACTTACAAATTAGGAACAAGGGATAGGGCAGTTCTGGCAGGGGACCCCATCATTGAATATAGAAAAGCATGGGGCAACTTTCTATTTTTAAATAACCCTTTCACCAGTATCACTGTGCTCCTTGTAAGTTGTAGAAGACAAGTCTAGAGAGATACACAAAGGCCTTGAATGACATGCTAAATTGTTTGTTTGTTTTGTGACAGTCTCACTCTGCTGCCCCAGGCTAAACTGCCTACTGTGGCCTCACTGCACGCAGCAACCTCAAACTCCTGGGCTCAAGCTATGATCCTCTTGCTTCAGCCTCCTGAGGAGCTGGGACTACATGTGCCTGACAATTTTTTTCTGTTTTGAATACAGACGAAGTCTCACTCTTGCCCAGCCATGCCTTGAACTCCTGAGTTCACATAATCCATCCTTCCGTGCCTCCCACAGTGCTAGGGTTCTGGTATGAGCCACCATGCCTGGCTATTAGGTTTATTTCATAAAATTTACATGGAATTTGTTTAGGTTTTTGAATGTAATTAAAACTGTTACTATAAAAGGTACATTTAGTAAATATTTCACAGCATCTGCTTTAAAAAGTGAGATAGTGTTGTTCGGAAATAATCTTGCAATTCTCATTGTTTATCTGAACAGGTTGAAACAAATACAACTACATAATTTTAAGTAATAGCAATAAATAGACGCTTTGGCCATGAACCTTATATTCATATTTTTTTAAACTTACATGTTAAACAAAAAATCTGAATACCATTACATAATTACTTTCGTTTTTGAAGGATTATTTTCCTAAAACAAATTACAATTTTAAAATGGTGGCTCTATTTTTAAAGTAGTGTACTACTTCAACTTGCTGAAATACCATCCTATGACAATGAAATTTATTTTTTCTAACTCATCCTAATAAGTTGCTTCTTTCTGGGAATTATGTACCTAAGATGAGATAGTAGTATTACAATGGAGTAGCAGCAATGCTATCAACACACCCCTTCCTTCACACACACACACACACACCTTCTATGGCCTTTGTCTAAACACTAGGGAAGAGTATTAATTTTCCTTCACTTTTACTGATAAATTGAAATCTAAAAACAGCAGGAAAAAAAAAAAGTGTTACTCCACTTAATTCTTTAAGGAATTTGATATACTGATACCTTCAATATTGTTATCTATTCTGCCAAAAAGACTTTAATGCATCATGACATGACTTAAAATTTCTGGATACATGTTCCAGAGCATAATTACCATTTAATCAATAGAAACTAGTAATATTGTAAAATTCTTAGCAGTGTCACACATTATACTTCTGTTTGCTCCTTAGTGCATTTCAAAAACCTCTCCCATTTTACTTTGCATTCACGCCTTCTAAGTCAACATGTTTTGATCTTGTGGTAAATATTGATTATAACCAGAAGGTGATTATAAAACTATGTTCTACTTATTATTTAACGGATCTTCAATTTAGAATCAGTGCACTCTATTTATCTCCACTAGAGCTAAATAAATATTGTAATATAAAGACCAGATTTGACTGGCACAAGTAAACGAGTAATCTTCATAAAATCTCATTAAGAACAAACGTATTTTCCCCAACTTCAGCTTCTGAGTGAAGTTGCTATTTAAAAGTAATTGAAGGGAAATTAGTCATATTTCATTTTTCTTGGTATGCCTTGCTTATCAATGCAAAATAATTTGTGTAGAATGAGGTCAACTCAGATCGTCATGGTTCCCTTGATGTATAGCATCTACATAAATCATGTGCTTTCATTTATTTATTTAATTATTTTATTAAATCATAACTGTATGCATTTATGGGGTACAAAGCAATGATTTGATATACAATATGCAGTGCTTAAGTCAAACTAATTAACATAACTATCACCTGCTTTGTTTTTAATGTGGATTCAATGTATAATCTGGAGTCATTTGCCTTCAGCCTGAAGAATTTCCTTTTTCTTTCTTGTAAAGATAGTATACTAGAAATAAACTCTCTTAAATTTTATCTGGAAAGACTTAATTTTATCTATTTTTAAAATTTGTTTAATTTTTTATTTTTTTTTTTCAAATTCAGATGAGAGCATAATTTTTAGGTTACATTGTTCTCACTTCTAGGGAATACATGTGCTTTTAATTTGCAATACTTTAGGAAGAATTATGAAGTGATGACCTTAGAAGTAGATGTAGAAAGTCATTGTTATTTTTCCTTAAATTTTGTGAATATAAATTTAAATGTAAAACATTCCTGATAAAATGAAAAAAGTTCTAGAGAAATCTAACACCCCTCAGTGGTACCAACTACAAAACTAATCATTGAAAAATTATATTTTTC
Organism: Loris lydekkerianus; assembly: GCA_963574355.1. Taxonomy (NCBI): domain Eukaryota; kingdom Metazoa; phylum Chordata; class Mammalia; order Primates; family Lorisidae; genus Loris; species Loris lydekkerianus. The sequence goes on from CAUYPK010021685.1 coordinate 14,233, forward strand.
AAGAGCAAGTATAATTATAGTAAAATATAGCCACGTGAAAAGGTTTTCTCTTTTGATTATGTAATAGTAGTACAAATCTAAAACATATATACTTTGTTCTTTCTCTTATTTTTATAAACCCATCCACAGTTAAAACTTTCCTTCTGGAAAAGTTGTCCACTTCCCCGAAAAATACCGTGATTCCACTTCTGCCCTGTCCCCAGTTCCTATTTCCCGTCTCAGTTTTCACGGACTGTAGATTTCATTCTGTCTTCTCTCAGCTGCCATCTCAGAATGACTGTGCATTTTACCTTCGCCCCTTCCACTGCTACATTCCAGGTAATCATTAATTTCATGGAATATTAGACAATAACTAATTTAGAAACATGGAATTGAGTTATTATTTCTGCTGTTTTTAGCAAAATTAAACAGAGTTTTCACATCTTTTTAGTTTTGGTATCATAATTCAATTTCAAATCAACAGTTACATTGTTGTCTGGAAAAGGTAGCCAGTGACGATCTCCATCCTAATCACTAGATTAGATTATGGCAGCATTTCTAAAAATACTGGATATCCTCTGTGATGCCCCAAATTCACTGTTCAGGTACTAAATCTATAGTAATATTTGAAGCAGATCCATCTTTTTCTCTTGTGAGAAAGAGACAATTCAACTTATCTGGGTTAGCTCTAGGAGAAGGTGGGAGATTTAAGGCATTTTTTTCAGTTTCCTGGGCCTGGGGAGCCTACTTCTAATCTTCCCCTAAGGAATCTGCTGAGGAATAACCACGGGATTTGAACAGGATGCACCACTTCCCTTCATTCAGAAGCATCACTTTTTCTCTTCCCTACACCAACAAAGGCACCAGTGTAGGTCTCTGAGAGCACGACGTCTGGCTGGCGTTGTGTTTGTATACTGTGTCTCACACGATCGCTTCTCTACTCTTATGTTCTTTGTTACTCTTTGGTATAGACTGAATGTTTGTATCTGCAAAAAAATGACTATGTTAACACTTTAATACCCAAAGTAATGGTATTAGAGATAGGGTCTATGGAATATAATTAGGTATCACACACAGACACAAGAGAGGGACCTCTGGCCACCTGGCATGGGTGGGGTGGGTTGACCTGAGTGGAAAGGTGGGAAATGAGGAAACACAAAGCCACAAAGATGGGCAGAGGCGACGACAGACAGGAGCCACAGACGGCAGCCATCCCCGAGCCGTTGAGACGGCTTTATGTATACAGTGAGTTAACAAGGCTGCATAAATATTGACACATGAGGAACAGATCAACCTTAAAGAGAAAAACTGAGCCCTGGCTGATAACGAGGAAAGTATGAATGGGCTACGTGACTTCGGGCAGGTGAGAACAATGCTGTTAAGGGAGGAGCAGTGGTTGGGGGTTCCTTCCTGAGCATTTCTCAGGCTGTGGGGTCCCTGCCAGCCACAGCCCGCTCCTCACAATTAGGCAGTTAGGTTAAGATGAAAGCCTGCAAAGTAGAGTGGCATCGTATACATATGTATTATTAGTGACCTTATAGAAGAGAAAGTGAATAGAATGCATGTTCTCTTCTCTCTCTCTCTCTCTCTCTCTCTCTCTCTCTCTCTCTGTCTATCTCTATCTCTAACTCTATCTCTATCTCTATCTCTCTATCTCTCTCTATCTCTCTCTCTCTCTCTCTCTCATGTTCTTTCTTCTCCTTCCACATTGTCACTTCTCTATATCACCCTCTCTCCATAATCTAAGTATTTACTAAGAAGGCAGCAATCTGTAAATCAGGAAGTGGATCCTTGACTTTGGACCCGGCAGCCTCCAGAATTGCAAGAAATAAATTTCTATCCTTCAAGCCTCTTGTCTATACTGCCCGAGCTAACTGGGACATGCCTCATTTCCTTACCTCATGAGACTATAACCTTCTTGCTTTGAGGCCCTTTTTTCTCTCCTCAATAGGAAACATAGCACTTCCCCTCTACTACAAATTTGTCCCTCAACAAATATTACTGTACTCTGTATTTTTAGGATCCCACAAGATGTAAGATGCGGGAGAATTGGGGTGCTCTATGAATAGAGAAGGAGGGTGAGAAGTGGCCGTGGCATCTGCTAATCCCCGTCTCCTCCTGATGATTGCTGGTTTCCTTGTGAATTTCTTCCAGCATGACACAACCTGCCATCCAAGATGTGAATTGGCTTTTGAGGAACCTTGAGTCTACCTAAAAATATATACATCTTATTGGTACTTCTAAAAAAGATGAGGCAATGCAATTTCAAGTAAATTTCAATAATAATAATCTTAATCAAAACTCTAGATTGTGAGAAAGAATGAAAGGATTAGACCACAAAACATATAGGAAATTTTCGGAGAACTCTCTTTGAGCATTTCTCTTTTACCCCTGAGTTCTGCTCAGAAAGCTCATTCCCACCTCTGTTCCCTCCTTTTCTCAATCTCCTGTCCCCCTCTGTTCTCACCTTCTCTCTGGACTTGCCCCTGCTGGCTTCCTCTGCCTTCTTCACTGGTTCCCTCAGGAAGTAAATGTTAGGATTACAGAAATTTTTACTTATGTTCTTACTTATCTTACTGTTTTGCCAACAAACTTTCATGACAACTTTTTCATTGATCTTATTATTTTCTAGCTAACCCCTGAATCTGCCACAGCTAATAACATTTTTGAAATGTCTTTTATTGTGAAAAGCTTGTGATAAAGACTTACATAAGCAAACCATTTTTATTACTTCATTGTCATGCCTTGTGTAGCATCGCTAAATTCTGGAATCAGACTCTTGGCTTGAGAATGAAATCAGGCTGCCAGAGTGAGAAGTGTGAAGTGGTTTGCTGTTTTAGTTTTGGGGCGGGGAGACAATATTGCATGTTTAGAATACAAAATGCTTTAAATAAAGCTACAAACCAAAAGCACAGTTCCTTATAGACAGAGAACAAGAAGGGAACGCTTAAGGACTAGTGTGTTGGTTGATAATCAGAGTCCCAGCTTGAGGAGGTTGCATGTAATTCCCATTTCAGTAAATGGGAATACCGTGGCACCCACCACTGAATAAACATGCCAACTGTTTATCTCCTGAGTGATCTTCTATGGCAGGGGTGGCAAACAAGTTCGACTACGCGCTCGGAGATCGCTCCTCAGAGGTCCCTCCTCAGAAGCAGCATAACAAAATCCAAATTTGGCAAAGAGCCACAGTATACAAAATAATGATAAGAGGCAAAGAGCTGAAATTCATTTTGGCCGGGAGCCGCATGCGGTTCTAGCCACGTGTTCGTCACCCCTGCTGACTAGGGACTCTACTACAAAACTCTTAGAAGTGATCAAGGAATACAGCAGCATCTCAGGTTACAAAATCAACATCCATAAATCGGTAGCCTTTATATATACCAACAATAGTCAAGTTGAAAAAACAATTAAGGACTCTATCCCATTCACA
>CAUYPK010021686.1:0-56978 GCA_963574355.1 Loris lydekkerianus
TCTGGAACAGAATAGAGAACCAAGAGATGAATCCAACTACATACCATTATTTGATCTTTGACAAGCCAATTAAAAACATTCAGTGGGGAAAAGATTCCCTATTTAACAAATGGTGCTGGGTGAACTGGCTGGCAACCTGCAGAAGACTTTTTTTTAATAAAAAAAAAAAAAAAAAAGAAAATCACCTTCCACATTAGAAATATGCATGGACGTATTTCTTGTGAATTTAACCATATATAAATATTTTTCTTTGATATTTTGTATTGATAAATCTACCTTATAAGTTGGAACCATACCTTTCACCATTAACTAAGATAGACTCTCATTGGATTAAAGATTTAAACCTAAGACATGAAACTATAAAAATACTGGAGGAGAGTGCAGGAAAAACCCTTGAAGAAATAGGTCTGGGTGAGTATTTTATGAGGAGGACCCCTCAGGCAATTAAAGCAGCTTCAAAAATACACTACTGGGACTTGATCAAACTAAATAGTTTCTGCACAGCCAAGAACACAGTAAGTAAAGCAAGCAAACAGCCCTCAGAATGGGACAAGATATTTGCAGGTTATATCTCTGACAAAGTTTTAATAACCAGAATCCACAGAGAACTCAAACGTATAAGCAAGAAAAGAACAAGTGATCCCATAGCAGGCTAGGCAATGACGTGAAGAGAAATTTCTCTGAAGAAGACAGGCACACAGACTACAGACATATGACAAAATGCTCATCATCTTTAATCATCAGAGAAATGCAAATCAAATCTACCTTGAGATACCATCTAACTCCACTAAGATTAGCCCATATTACAAAATCCTAAGACCAGAGATGTTGGCGTGGATGCAGAGAAAAGAGAACACTTCGACACTGCTGGTGGGAATGCAAATTAGTACATTCCTTTTGGAAAGATGTTTGGAGAACACTTAGAGATCTAAAAATAGGCCTGTCATTCAATCCTATAATTCCTCTACTGGGTATATACCCAGAAGACCAAAAATCACATTACAACAAAATTATTTGCACCAGAATGTTTATTGCAGCCCAATTCACAATTGCTAAGTCATGGAAAAAGCCCAAATTCCCATCGATCCACGAATGAATTAATAAGTTGTGGTATATGTACACCATGGAATATTCAAGTTCCCATTAATCCACGAATGGATTAGTAAATTGTGGTATATGTACACCATGGAATATTATGCAGCGTAAAGAAAGATGGAGACTTTACCTCTTTCATGTTTACATGGGTGGAGCTGGAACATATTCTTCTTAGTAAAGTATCTCAGGAATGGAAGAAAAAATATCCAATATACTCAGCCCTGCTATGAAACTAATTTATGGCTTTCATATGAAAGCTATAACCCAGTTATAACCTAAGAATATGGGGAAGGGGGAGAGGGAGGGGAGGGCAGGAGGAGGATGGGCGGAGGGAGGGTGGTTGGAGGGATTACACCTGCGGTGCATCTTACAAGGGTACATGTGAAACTGAGTAAATGTAGAATATAAATAGCTTAATACAATAACTAAGAAAATGCCAGGAAGGCTTTCATCACAGTGTGGTGAAAATGTGTCAAATGGTCTATAAAACCAGTGTATGGTGCCCCATGATAGCATTAATATATACAGCCATTATTTAATAAAAATAAATAAATAAATAAATAATAAATTAAAAAAATAAATGAAATCAATTCACATATGTCATCGCAGTCTTTTTAATTAATACATGTCTAAGTCAAATGCTTGCGACTATCTTTGTTATTTTTTGTTCCCGATGGTATTTATCCTTGCATCATATCCACATTTGGGCCACACTGATAAATTTGTAATTATTACTTCTCTTTTTTCTGATTTGATAGCTTAATTTTGGGGGCAGTGTGGGACCTTGTCTTTGCTTAACTTTGTAGAGCAGATACTTAATCATTTTCAATTTTCATTCTTTAAAAACAAAAATATTTTTGTCCATAAATCTGCTATGGGGTGTATTTGAAGAATTGACATAATTTTTTATAGAATTCATGCTCATTATCATTATTTCTCAAATAGCCTTTTGTTGAAATTTTTGTTTCTGTTTATTCCAAGTGTCAAGTGGATTTGTTCATTGTAATTATTAAATAATTTTTTTTTTGCTGCTTCAAGTTGTGTTTATAACTTTCAAATTTTTCATAATGACAAAAGACTGTGAATTACACGATTCTTTTGTAATATTTCATGTGAAAAGGAAAAGGGAAAACATAATTATTGCAAGTGTGTACAATAAATCAGAAGAGTATAAATAAAAAGTGAAAGTGCTCCTATCGCCACAGTAGTATGAATAACCTTTTTTTTTTTTCCTTTTTTTTTTTTTTTTTTTTTTTTTTGTTTGTTTGTTTGGCAGCTGGGTTCTCTCAAACTGAATGCTAAATGCTAATGCAGAGTTTAGAATGCTGGACATGTTTACAAGTCAACATCTGTGGAAAGAGTGGTGGAAAGCAGACTTTAGAAGAGGGAGAAGCTGAACTGCACTGCAGACTTGACATATCTTAGGAAACCTGTATGGAACTCGGGAGGACATATGAGCTATCACAGCCTGTCTATATCATCCCTTCCATCTGATGCTGAATGAGAATATCCAATTCTGGGAAGTTCAAGATCTCAAGAAATGCTTCTCTCTGCAGCTGAGGTGGACTCTGCAGGAGCTGAGAGCTAGAGTTTGTGCTGGTAGCTAAACAGGTCCTCTCTTCAAGGGGACTTGCAGATGCAAATCAATGCGCTCCACACCTTTGTTTTAAATCATCTTGGAATAGTTCATTAAAACGTGTATATATATATATATACACGTTTTAATGAACTATTAATGAATATATATACACGTTTTAATGTATAATTTAATGTAATGAATATATATACACGTTTTAATGAACTATTAATGAATATATATACATTCACAATTACATATATATATGTATGTATATGTTTTAAGCTTTCATTTTATTTTCATCTAAATAATTTTATTACATATTTAAGAGGTTTCTAATTAATGCTTTTGTTGCTTTATTTGTTTATTTTCAAAGAGTGATCAGAAAAATTCAGTAGAGATTAGTAGACAAGCAATAGAAAGAATATCAGATAGCATTAATCTCCTAAGAAGATGAAAAGAAACAGGGTCGCAGAGATGGACCTTAAGTGTCCTGTTGGTTGTTCTAAGAAATAAAAGATAATTGGGATGTTTAATGGTAAGTGTATTGGTGAGTTAACGCCATATAATGACTTCTGTTGTCTCTGAGAAGTAGAAAGACAGGTTTTTTCTTGGTGAATGCCTCATATAGGAAGCATAGGAGTCTTGAGGAGATGGAGAAATGTGGTAATCCTTCTTGTGGTGTATATATGAGTGGGATCAACGGTAACATAATAGGATGAATGGCTCTGTCGACTTTTAGGAAATTTTAGTGTCAACAAATTGACAAATTATGTAATTTATCCAACTTTTTAAAAAATGTGCAAATACTAATTGTCAAATTTACATATCCTTATAGCAAGGTAATGATACAATGGAATAAGCAAGTTTAAGAAATCTGAAAATGACACTGGTATGGTCCGAATGTTTGTGTTCTCTCAAAATTCATATGCTAAACTCTTAACACTGAAGGTGATGCTATTAGGAAGTGTGGCTTCTCTGGAAATTGTTAGATCATGAGGGCAGACAAAGCCCTTAACCAGGAGTAGGGCGCTGGCCCCATACCCATACACCAGAAGGTTCAAACCTGACCCCGACCAAAAAAAAAAAGGGAATGGAGTTAATGCCAGTGTAATAGAAGCTCCAGAGAGTTGCTTCTCTGGAGCAAAATGAGGTATTTATGAACTAGAGTAGTAGTTCACAGTAAAAATGAGGTATTTATGAACTAGAAAAGAGCCTTTTACCAGACACCAAAGCTATCAACACTTTGATCTTGGAATTCTAAGCCCACTAGAATTGTAAGAAATAAATGTATTTTATTTATTAACTACTCAGTTAATGGTATGACACAGTAATATTTTAATTTCAAGTGCTTTTTTTGTTCTTTGTGTGCTTTTCCCAATAACATGGTATTCTTATTTTATGGATGTTTCTCACTTTTCACTGAGTGTTTCAATTATGGTGATTTAAAATAACATGTTTTTCTTTGTAGGCTATATTATTTCAAATTTCATCTTTTGTTAATTTTATCCTCTTCCTTTTAATATATTAAGGTGTTTTCCCACAGGTTGTGTTATTGGCTATTTATTCATAATTAATAGAGGAACTCTAAAAATATTTCTCTTGCTATTTTGTAAACATGGATGCAGCTTGATGAATGTGGCCTTGGTATTAGGTGATGGAGTTGGCTCCTTTCATCAGAGTTCCTTAGATATTAATATTATTCAAAAATTTTCCCTTAAATTGGAAAGATTCTTTAGAAAGATAATGTTTTTCTATATCCTGCCTAGAATATATATTCTTAACTACCAGTTTTCCGGTAGCTGATTAAGGTGAGAAAATTGAATAATGTTCTTATCTTATACAAATGTGCAAATTTTCACATAATCACCTTGTTTTCTGCATGGTATCCAATGCAACTTAATGTTCCCATTTTAGGGACACCTTGGTTTATTCTCTAGTGTTAATAGAAGTCCTGTGGAGTAGTAGCTGAGGAGGAACAGTTGCCTGGCTGCATTGAATAAAGGAGGGGATTTGTAAATCTAGCTAATTCCGAAACATGTTTTTAGTTATTCATTCCACTTTTTAGCTTCATAGCCACCCCTTCACTTCTAGAAGCTTTGAGCACTACCACCCCCAAACTCTGGGGTGGAAGCCCCCATGCATGTTTGCCTGCTTCTTGGCTTTTCCCATAAAATTTGCCTTTCTGAAGTCTTTTGAGACAGACAACTCTTCTGTCTATTAAAGTTCAAGCTTTAAAAATTTATTTCTTTTCTCCTATATTCATTTTGATTTTGTTGATTTATCCACTGTCCTTGCCTCTTTTTGAAACACTTTTCTCTTGTTTTAGCCATGATGTTGAAGAAATAGAAGCCAATTGATGAATGCATGTAATTTGTCCTTATTAACTGGAAGGCCAACAGCTATGTTTCTGCATGAACTTTTCTAGTAGTAGTTTTTCTCCCTGCACTGATGGATCTGCCATTGCTATATGTCTTCTAGATTTTATCTGTGGAGTTTTTTTTTAATCATAGTTTGTGCACATAGTAGGTCCAAAACATTAAATAGGAACAAAAAATGTAAACATAAACATTAATGTTTAAACATTAAACATTTTCTATCCAAGAATGTTTTAACTATTAGTATTTCTATTTGTAGGAATCTGTGGATTTCTAAAAGAGCTGCGTGAATAGTAGTCACTTTCCTAAATAATAAAATTCAGTTAAATTAAGTAGGCAGCTTTAGAGTTCATGGGATCATAAAAAAGAAATATGTCTTACTACTAAAGAAACAGAAAAGACCTTATGTAAATGGTTTGTTGCACATGAAAGGAATTTGCAATTAAAAGAACATAGAAAAATATGGAATATGTGGACAGATTTCTATATAGAATAGAGAGAAGCACAAATAAGTCATAGGTGAGTTAAAGTGGACGAGTCTTGGCTATTGTTTACATTATAGGCTCCTTTATGTTTCCAGTGTTCTGGTTTTTAAAGACTAGGTTCTGTTTGTAAAGCTCTATGTGAAGCCTCTGCTACCATTTATAAAATCTCCAATTGTCTTTCACAGTTCCTTTCACACAGTACACTCCTAAAGTTGAGTTAAAATGAAATATGACGTATTGTGTTAAATTCACAGATTCTGGAGTTAAAGTATCTGGTTTGAAAACATAGTTCCAGTGTTTTCTACCTCTGTGATTTTAGGAAAAGTTACTTGGTAAGGCTGTCTTTTAATTCTCACATCTGTAAATGTAGCTAATAAAAGTGCCTAATTCATAGGATTTTGATAAAGTTTAAATTAGTTAATTCATGTGAATCATTCAGGAAGAGTACACAGCACTCATTAGCACTGTATTATTATGGCCATTTCATTATTGTTACAACTATTGCTATATTATCATCAATATTATTAACTTATATCAGAATCATAGGATGATCTACACTTCAGCGAGGACAACTATATCTGGGTGAAAGTAATGGTGACACAATTTTAATGAACAGATATCATCATCAGAAGCTTAATTTTTCCACCATTTTAAATCTCTGGCTCAGGCTTTATCTAGGTGTCTTTCTTTGCCATTCCATGAAATAGTTTAAACAGTTCAGGGTCTTAAATATAATAACAATAATCATCATTTGTCAATGGAACAGTTGTCTTATGGGATCATGATTTGAGCGCTCTGATAGAAGTTAATAAAGTAGTCACAAAGGAGTCTGTCTACTATTGTACTGAAGAGGATCGTATTAAGGCTCCATTTAATTTGCAAAATGTCAAAGAACATCAAAAATGAAATTTACTGCATTAATCTTTGAAAAACATGGAATAGAAACCTGATATTAGCCAGAGTTATTAATCAAAATTAGCTATTGATTTTTCTCAATCAATAGATCTAAATTTATTAGATTAGATACTAGTTATCAACACCTAGTTTATGTAAGTAAATGTTTGACACTTTTTTCTATCCAAGAATGTTTTAACTATTAGTATTTCTACTTGTGGGAATCTGTGGATTTTTAAAAGAGCTGCATGAATAGTAGTCACTTTCCTAAATAATAAAATTCTGTTAAATTAAGTAGGCAGCTTTATCATTTCATGGTAAAGACAGTGACCTTACCAAATTTTGTTTTAATAACACAAATATACCAGAATTATAAGCATTTATTTATAGGAGATTTACTGGAGTTAAAGAAATCAGTAGCAATATTATTTTATTGTTGAAAAATCAAAGTATATAGTACACTATACTTATAAAGTGTACATAATTATTATGGAAGTGGAAACAATAGAACTTGTCTGTAGGCTAAGAGTGGAATATAATAATTTTATTCAAGCAAAAACCTACGAGACAAGTAGTGTAGGATACATAACTCATTGCAATAATTCAGAAAATTGAGGAACAATTAAAGAAGAATGCAGCAGACTATAATCTAAAACAACACAATTTTTTCAATTATAATATTCTAAAGCATAATTGTTGCTTAATTTAGGAGAAAAACCATAAACAATATAAAGCTCTGCTAAATTAATTTCCCCAAGTCCTATAAAACATTTCTTAACAGAAAAATACTAAAAAAAGATACTTTATCTATTTAGCCATGCCTAATATGGATTTTGTTTGTTTAAATTTTTATTAAATATTTATTTTGCCATAATTTATTTCTTCATTAAAAGCAAAATTAAACATAATTTGATTATACTTTTTGATTGATGGCTATGTTTTTGATTTAACTTTTAAATTATTCAGCAGGCATAGTACTTACAGGTAAAGAGATGAGAAACAAAACACACGTTTCTTCAAATGTTTGTTCCATTTTCTCTAAAGAAAGAAAGTGACCAAAAGAACTATTGAATGTTAACAATATAGTAAATATGAAAAGCATTTAGATTGATGTTGATGTCCTTTTTCCTCAAAGAAGATATTCATTGGACATATTAAATTATATAAGTATTTACTTTTCTAAACTTTCCTGAATAGAAATTATAATTGTCAGACCAATACCCCAATACTCCAACTCCAGGAAAGAGTATTTTTAAAAAGGAACAACATTATGGTAAACTATCCGCTTGGGAAGGGATTAAAAACCAGAATTTATAAGGGACTTGACTTGAGGAAAATAGTAAATATAATTTATTTAAAAATGGGCAGATATCCAATTAGGTATTTTTCATAATAAGATATATATGTATCTTAATGATCCATGTATATATATATATATAAAATATATATATATAATATTATATATATATATAAAATATATATATATATAAATATTATATATATATATATAATATATATATTATATTATATTATATAATATAAAATATATATATATAAATATTATATATATATATATATAATAGATATGTAAAAAATCATCAGCATCACAAACTATCAGGGAAATGTAAATCAAAAACACCAAGAATTATCATCTTACCTTAGCTAGAATGATTATTATCCCAAAGACAAAAGTAACAAACACTGTTGAGGATGTAGAGATGGGAAACTTATACATTGTTGATGAGAATGTAAATAAGAATAGTCTTTATCTCAGTGAGTATGGCACTGGCCCCAAATACCCAGGGTGGTGGTTTTGAACCCGGCCTTGGCCAAACTGTAATTAAATAATAATAATAATAATCATCATCATCATCATCATCATAAATTTGCGTCACTTTAAGCAACTGAGTTTGTGGTAATTTTTATTGCAAAAATAAAAAACTAATACAAAAAATTTTATATAAAAAAAAAAAGGACAGTCTTTATGAAAAAACAGTATAGTATTTCCTCAGGAAACTGAAAGTAGACTTTTTATGTGATCCAGTAGCCCCACTTGTGGATATATATATAAAAGAAAAAAAAAAAATCAGCGTATTGATGAGCTATCTGCACTTCGTGCTTATTGCAGCATTATTCACAATTCCCAAGATATGGAATCATTCCAAATGCCCATTAGTAATAAATAGATAAAGAAAATATGTTACATAAACACAACAGAATGTTATTTAGTCATAACAAGAATGAAATTCTGACACTTATACCAAGGTGGATGGAATGAGGGGTCATTATGTTAAGTGAAATAAGCCAAAAACAGAAAGACAAATATTCTTATTTGTGGGAGCCAAAAGCAGTTTATCTCATGGAGGCAGAGAATAGACTGGTGATTACTAGAGTCTAAGAAAGGTAAGGAGGGAAAGGGAGCTGAACAGAAGTTGGTTAATAGGAAGAAAAATACAGTTAGATGAAAGGAGTTTTTTGTTCATAACACAATAAAATGACCATAGTAGTCATAATTTATTGAACATTTAAAAATAGCTAAAAGAGAATATTTGGACTGTTCCCAACACAAAGGCATGATAAATATTTGAGGTGCTGAATATCCTAATTACTCTAATTTGATCAATATACGCATGTATCAAAATATCACTTGAAACCAAGAAATATGTATAATCATTGTATGTTTTGAAAAATAACAATAACAAAATAAGAGATATAAATAAGTGTCCCTGTATGTAAAGATCATAAAGAAGTTCATATAATCATGAATATTTTTTTCTACTTAAGAATAACATTTGCATTCAGCTTCTGTGCAATCGAGTTTTTGTTTCTTCTTATCTATGTTAATGCGACAGTTTGAACCTATAATAATGCATCCATTGTTATATATGTTTTGTGACATAGAAAATCCTGGTTAGGCAATGTAAACAAGAGCTGGGTACTTCATTTTTTTTTTCTGGATTAAATAACCTTACTAAGTCTGAAGTGTTATTTGGAAACTTCTAGTTAGTAAGGACTAAATTGTCTGGAGCCTTATTTTAATGTAAAGAACCCAGGGATTTTTTTTTATACTTTCTTTATTCTCAGGCAAATCAATTCAAATTTGTTTTGTCTACGTAAGTTTCAGGGCATCTCTAGTTTATGGACCTTAGGGTAAAATTGGGAATGTATTAGCTCTGAAAGACAAGATCAAGTTGGAATCAGAAGGAAGCAGTAGCAGTTCAAATTAGTGGAAGATATAGACCGTCCACATGAAATGAAGTTAGTTTTATGTTGCTTGGACCCTAGAACCATTCCTAATCCTTTGCAGAGTCTTAAATACAAATTTAGTTGTTTCTGGGAACTGATTGTCTTATGGTCAGATTCAGAGATGCTCCTAGCTTCCTATTCTCATGTATTCATTTAATGAGAAGATATTATTGTCCCAGCATATGCTGAGTTAATTGACATGTTCATTAATACCTTTACTCTCATGGATCATTAAGTTAGAGCATTCCTAATTTTCAAACTATTAGTGCAAAGCTGTTTGAATATTTCACAGTGGTCAAACATGAAATCTGGCAAAACCAACATTTCTTTCCCTTCCTATATTTACTGGCGTAGGTCCCTTCCGGTTTGTACTTCTAGCAATATAAAACAAACACGGTTGTTTTAAAACATTACAATACTGGATCCCTGATCCTTACTGCGTTTCTATAATTACTTGTCCCAGGGATGAGATATAAAACCGGTGTCAGAACTGAGGCAGGGTCCCAGGACAGTTAAGAGACACCAGCAGTTACAGCTGCAACATGCTGACTTGGCAAGGGACTGAGTCCTTCTAATCCTCTACTTCTTGGTGACATTTATGAATCTATTTCCCTGCCAAGATTGCACAAAAATAACCTCTTCATTATCCCCAATCAGAAAATCTCTGCCTTTCTTAGTATACAGAATATATCAAGAGCTTTAGATTATTGTACCTTTTTATCCATACAGATTCCTATCATAGAATACTAGGGACAATCATATTTTTTAAAAATTATGCACTGAGGACCACATATTGCGCTAAACATTTCATAAGCAGCATATATTTAAATCTTCCTCAAAGCTAGTAATGTACCAAAGATTGTGTGGGGATGTGGACTGTAGTCATTTGTAGAAATATTTTTTGTAAGTATACTTACTGGCAGTTTTCAGAACTTCCATTTTGTGGTGAAAATAAAAAGCAGGCTGATATCATCAATTTTCTTGCTTTTGAATTCTCTACTACCATCAACTCCCTTATTGCCTGCACTCAGAGTCCTCCATTCTTACCACTCATATTAGTGGACCACTGACCAACAGCTGTGCTGTGTTCTCATCCCCTTTACTAAATTATAAGTGAAGGAGCGAGATATGAAGCAATCTGGTACAGGTGTTATTCTTGCTATCAAATGAATGATAAAGGTGTCTAATAAGATGGTAAGTAGATGACAAAGGTAGCTAACCCCAAATCCTATAATTTTAACCACGTTGTACTGCCTACCCAATATACTTCTACTTACTCTATGTAACAAATACAGTAAATAGTACATAAAGAATAAGGAGATAAAGAGTAAAAAGTTTCAGATTCCATGGGGATTAAGCATTACGAAAAACTGTTTTATCTTATTACAAACTTACAGACTTTCCCTCCAAATTTAGTTCATTTAAAGACACTATATAGTGATTGAGTCAGAGCACAATAACTGAGGTTTAGGAAAAATTTACATGATGTGTAGATTAAATTTTACCCAACAACAGACCCAATGCAAGATTGAACGACTAACTAAATTGCATTAAAAAATACCAAAACAACTACTATTCAAACCTAAGAGATAAAATATTTACATTATAGTAGCAAAACCCTCCATTTGCTCATTAAAGTGGACCTGTAGGATGTTTTCTAGAGAGTTTAGAATTAACCTTCCCAACATTTCTTCTAATACTTGAAGTAACAAAACCCCATCCTTTCAAATTATGCTGGAATTAAAACTTGAATTATTGCTGCTAAGGTTGTTGTTATTCATCTCCTCTTTCTTCTTCATGCATAATGAAGAAACATGTTACAAACCGCTATTCCTTATGAAAATAAGAAAAAGTTTCCAAAGGCTATTACTATTTAACATTGTTCTAAGAATTTTGGTTTAATAAATGAAGACTTGGAATAGAAATAAAAAGTGAATCTCTTGGAATTTTGGAAACAAAATAATCACTCTTTGCAAACTACGTGCAAATTACATGTATTTTCCAATTGAAAAGTATTTATAATGAAATGCCAAATTCAGAATATTTGCTAATTATCTAGGGTAGTAGTGCTTTGCAGGTAAAAGCTATCACGAAGTCAATGTAAAAGAAATCTGGATGACTCTGGAGAGTGCGCAAAGTTTGGTAAGGCTGTAACAAAGGGCATCTGCGTGAATATGCTGATATAGGCTAGAAACATTGTCAAGGTATATCTCTAGGACTTTTCATGCTAAGAAAGTAATGAACATTTAGTCTTACAGTATAGTGGCTTGATCACAGTTCCATTATAGAAGGTGTTTGATTATGAAAAGGCAGTGCACAGGAGAAATTAAATGACCTTGTTTAATAGAGGGCGCAAAAGCATGTAGAAAACTAGTGTAAAAACCTAGGTGAAAAATGAGAAAAACTTTACAGGACTAACAGTGGGACAAAGAGAACAGCATAATGGAGAGCTCCAGGTGGGAGCCACGTGTAGATGAGGAAGGTGTTCATAACTATGCCATTCCCAGTTTATGCCTCCTCTCTCCAGTATAATTTTTATTCTGTCTTTTGAAACAGGTGTTTATAAACTCTCAGGTAGCATCAACCCTGCTTGATAAATAAGGTTGGTCTGTTGAGAAGAAAATGGTCACTATACACGTATTAATAATTCATGACTATGATAGGTGAAATAGAAAAAAAATCAATATATGCTTAAAAGACACTTGATAAAATTTACTAGTCATTCTTAACAACAAAACAGTAATCTAGAAGAAAATTATTGGACTACAAGTTCTGACAATTATGTTCGTAAACTTGTTCAAAGGCTAAGCTGTGCATAAATATCAACACCTAGTCCACTTCACCAAAGGAATTTTGGATCTCTTTTTTTCTGGAATGACTATCAAAGCTGTCATTGCATTATCCTTGATATCCTGAATGTCATCAAAATGTCTTATGTTCATAATTTCCTTTATCTTCTGGTAAAGAGATAAGTCATTGGGTGCCAGATCAGGTGAGTAGAGAGGGTGTTCCAAAAGTTATTTGTTTATAGCTAAAAACTCCCTCACAGACAGTGAGTGCCCTGAGCACTGGTGCATTATTACGATTTAAGAGCCATGAGTTGTTGGTAAAAAGTTCAGGAAGTTTTCATTCATGCAGATTTTTCATCACTTCTAAGTAGTGAACTTGGTTAACTGCCCAGTTTGTACAAAGTCATAATGAATAATCCTTCTGATATCAAAAAAGGCTAGCAATATTTTTTTGACTATTGATGGAAATTTTTGGTCACAGAGAATTGGCTGACTTCCATTGTGCACTTTGATGCTTTGTTTCAGGGTCGTATTGGTATATTCATGTTTCACCACAGGCATATTTCAATCTTTATCTTTCTACATTGAAAAATACATCTGAAATCCTGGCATTTTTCATCCCTTGTCAGCCACCACATCAATGAAGTCATCCCCTAACACCTGTATTATAATCTGCTTTATATCCAAATCAATTAAGGGTTTTGTGATATAATTACCATACAAAGGTTATTTACCACTTCTCTTCTTTATATACGGGGTGAGGGGGGTGAGCAATGAGGCTAGAGAAAATAGGGGAAAAAAGAGAAGTGAGAAGCAAAACCAAAAGTCAAAAATAAAAAGGTCTGATATATCCCTTTCTGTGCCTTCATAAATACATGTACACATATTTATATAACACAATGCAAAGCAATTATAAGGAGATAGTGTTAGAATTTTGTGTTCTAACTTAGAAAATTATATATGTTACATTAAGCAAAAATAGAAAGTTGCAAAGTGATAAATACAGCATAAGTATGTATAAGTAAAGAAAAATATAACATATAATTGTATAAGAAGTCATGTTGAATAATATAAAGAATATTTTTATATTGATTACTCAGAATGGGGACTAGATAAATGCAAAGAGGTAGGAAAATGTTTAGCCTTGTCTTTACATACCGTTTTCTTGTCTTCTTCCATTTACTATACAATAAGAAGATATTACTCTCTAATCAAAGATAAATCCAATTAAAAAATTAAAATATAAATATGTAATATAAGTTTTGAATAAAGTATAGCAAAATAGCAATACATCCAGATTGGTTTTATTGGGCTGGATAAACATTTAGGTTGCCTCCTTCAAAATTTGAAGGGTATTTAAAACAAAAGGACTCCTATAATTTTAAAGCACAAAACAGGAATAGCAACTACAGCAATTGTGAATATTGATCGTAACTCATAATGCATTTGAAACATTCACATTTTCAAAATATAACTAAACTACGCTTATATCTCATTACAAGATTAGCAGAATTTCTGTTCTAAAGATTGAACAAAAAATGGCTTAGACACAGTTCACTACCGATTTGAATGGGTAATAATTTTGCAATAATTGCAAAATAATTGCAATAATTTTTGCAATAATTTTTTAAAGCTATGCTCTTATTTTATAATCTATTTTTTGAGCTCTGTTAAGAACAATTGCCCTTGTAGCTATTTGCAAGAAGTGGAATTCAGATAATTTCATCTTTTGTTCTGCCCCACAAAGACACTTTTCATTACTTCCTAAAAAATGATAGCATCAGAATCTTTTAGCTTTTTAGATAACTGTGTGATCATCACAAATGAGCTTTGAGTTATCTGGCAGAGCTTTCTTACAGAAATACTAATTGAATGGAGGTGATGGACTTTTAAGCTTAACTCTGGGTGTATTTAATGTTAACTAAGTTTTAAAATGAAAAGAGAAGAGAAATTAACCTGCTCCCATTCACACATTTGTAATGTGAGTTTCAAGAGAGAAATTTAGTAAAGTTCAGCTTAAGTTCTAGTTTAGTCCCTATTTTACCTTTGTGTTAATAACATAGGGAAAAATATCTGTTGGCCTGCTGAATTCCCTAAAAAAACAGTAAAATGAAAATGGGAGAGAATGTTAATACACATGTATGCACATGCATGCACACCTGCGCACTGAACGTGGGAAGAAATACGGGAGGACAGGAGGGGGAGGACTGGAAAAAAAAATGGAAAGAAAGAGGATGACAGAGAGAGTAGTTTCACAAAGTTTTCTTCACAAAGGAAGCATAGAAAAGGAGGAGGAGATTGAGCCAACAAGGATGGGTTCACATGTGTCCTGAATGAGTATGCACTTTACAGTCTGTATTTGTTAGCTGAAGCAAAGCATCGGATTACAGTATGGCTAAAGAAGTCAGCAGGTATATCTCTTTGTCTAATATAAACAGAGGTGAAAGGGGGTGAGTGACAAGAGGAGAGTTCAGACCTGAGAATATACATACCCAAGAACATGAGGAAGCTCCCCGATGACTAATACTGGAAAAGAGGAAAACTACATTCTCATTAATAGGTGCTCAGAATGTGCTAGTTAGCTACCTCTTTTGTTACTCAGAAAGTTTGTGTCATACATTCACTACATAGAATTGATTGTGGGATTATTTCCTTCCTAAAATCTCAGACAAGACAGATAGCCATCTGAGAGATTTTTTTTTTGCCAAATTTCCACAAAAAGTTAACATGGGGAGGAAATACTGAGTAGTGTAATATCATAACCGAGCAGGACATGTTTTTGCAACAACATAGCACTTATATAGTTACTAAGTTCGATATAATTGAATTTAAATTTTGTACTAAATGTTGTGTTTATGAGAGAGAGAGAAAGAGAATATACACATTCACAATTCTTTTAAAGAATTCAAATTATTCTTCCAAAAATTTGAAAAAGAAAGACTTTAAGTTCCATAATATTAAATCTTTAATTTGTGCCCAAATATAAAAATTAGAAAACTTTATTTTAGATTTTGTACTTGAATGAATTATATTACTACAGTTACTTATCTTCTTTGTTACAAGGACTTAAAATTCTTCCATTTTCTTATCAGCAATACATGCTGATCATTGCTTTCCTCAAAAACACTCAGGGATGAAAATATCTTTGACATAAAACTTGCATCTGTCAATTTTTTTCTACGCATGCTTAAATAGACAACTTTTCTCTGAAGTTTACTTACATCTCATGACCCATACTTCAGTTTTCTAGGTCATTTACAAAGGCATACATCTTAGTTTCAAAGATTTTACCTTTTAGCCTTTCCTTTCACTTTTTTAATAAAACAGAGAACATGCCATAGTATCAAGTATAACTCTAAAGCTATTGTTATACATAAATTATACCAGAAACAGGAACCATTGGCCATCAACTACATTTACATAATATATTATTACAAAACAAGTTAAATGTTACCTTACTCAACTCCACTATTACTGGCACTTATGAAAAGCTCAGGCTTTCCCACATTATGTTTTGCTACTTTTCTCTTGTGTCTATATTTTCTATTGTCTGTTTCTACCTCTAGTTTTTCATTCTTTATGAATTAAATAATTTGTCATTAATTAACAAATATCTAATTTCAGTGTTAGAAATGCGGTCCCAAGCATCAGAAGGAATGCCAAGTTAAGGACCTCTGAAAATGCTCTCTTTCATAAAAGCCATGAGAACACTGGCAGAAATCAGCTTTTGCAGAACTATGGAAGATAATCAAAGGCTTGCAGCAATCCATTGTGTAACTATTCAAGAAAAAATGGCAGAATCAATGTATGACCAGTGAGCTTTGTTCCATTTGACTTGGTCTGTGCCCATTCTTACCCCATCTCCACAGGACACTGGAAATCAACAGTGTACAATCATAACAAAAACCAGCACCCTGGCATCCCCTGGAGGAGGCAGAATTTGTTTAGAGCTCCTTCAAAACTCCATTCCCATAAATTTGTTATTATGTACCTATTTCGTGGTTTTCTGGAAACCTCCCTTTGGAGGCCTTGTGTTTATTTGAACTGACTCAGAGCTTGATGGTGCAAACAGTTCTTTCTCTAGAAGGATATCTCAATAACAAAAAAGTAACAATTGTTTACAATCATGGCTAAAGAGGCAATAAATAACATTTGATTTAAACAATAGACTAACAACAACAAAAAAAACTTAAAAGGAAAATATACTGAGTGAGCTATCTACATGAGGTTTCAAGAGCTTTGACATATTCCTGAGAATATGGAAGGCCATATATATGTGTAGAACTACGGAAATGCCCTGCCCTTTGCACATGCTCAGTGCTTCCACCTCTCCCTGACCTTGAAGCTCAGTACTAGCAGGAAAGGAAGGCTGATAGTTTTATTAACAACCTGCCTAAATTTTAAAGAGGTGCTCCAAAAGGTGAACACACCCCTTAGAAAATACTGGAAAATCTTCTGGTTCTAGGCATAAAATAAATGTTCTGCTTAATTAGCAATATTAGCTGACCATTAAGCTCAGGAAAGATAATTGTGTTCACACATGAGAAAGGATTAAAGGCACTACAGAATTACTCACAGGAAAGTAACTAAACAATCAGCAATAATAACAAACCTTAAGGAAGAGAGAGCATCTACTTTCCAGAACTCTGGAAGTGTACAGTTTTCAACAAAAATGTCTTTAATAGGAAAAAAACAAAAAAACAACCAATTGAAAGAATTCCTGGGAAAACCCACATGTTGGATCTACAAACAAATGTATTTTAAATCAGCTATTTTAAATATGCCAAAAGAACTAAAGGAAATTACATCTAAATATCTGAAGAAAAACATGGGAACTATGTCCCATAAAACAGAGAATACAAACACAGAGACAGAAATTGTTAAAAATAAGTAAAAATTTAGGTTTTGGAAACTGCAATAACTGAAATTAAAAATTCTATAGAGAATTTTCACCATAGATTTCATCAGACAGAAGTAAGAATTAGAAACATTTGAGCTATGACACTGCAGCACTCTATCCAGGATAACACAGAAAAACTCTCAGCCCTACTATGAAACTAATTTATGGCTTTCATATGAAAGCTATAAACCCAGTTATAACCTAAGAATATGGGGAAGAGGGAGAGGGAGGGGAGGGAGGAATAGGATGGGTGGAGGGGGGGTGATTGGTGGGATTACACCTTAGGTGCACCTTACAAGGGTACATGTGAAACTTAGTAAATGTAGAATATAAATGTCTTAGCACAATAACTAAGAAAATGCCAGGGAGGGCTATGTTAACCAGTGTGATGAAAGTGTGTCAAATGGTCAATAAAACCAGTGTATGGTGCCCCATGATCGCATTAATGTACACAGCTATGATTTAATAATAAAAAAATGAAAAAAAAGAAAGAAAGAAAGAAAGAAAGGAAAGAACAAAGAAAAGAAAGTCATTATGAAGATTAAATTTGAAACCATAATAAGTTCCATTCCACACATACTAGGATAACTAAAATTTAAAAAGATGGACAAATGGTTAACTACTTTAGAAAACAATTTAGCAGTTCTTCAAGTAATTAAAGTTACCGTATGTCTTTAGTATATATTCAAGGGATGTGAATATATAAATCTATACAAAAACGTATTCATGAATGTTCAAAACAGTGCAAAGCATAATAGCTGGAAAGTAGAAATAACCAAATGCTCATCTATTGAATGATCAATAATAAAATATAGTATATTCATATAATAGGATATTCCTCTGGGAATAAAAAAAATAACTGTTATAGGCCATGACTCCCACTTAGCCTCTTAAAAGCAGGCTAAGTGAAAGAATCCAGATGCAAAAGTTACGTAGAATATGACTTCCTTGTCTAAAATAACCAGAATAGAGTAATCTGCAGAGACAGAATGTAGATTAGTGGTTACCAGCAGATGCAGGCAGAAGGGAATTCAGCCTGACTGCTAATGGGTATGATGCTTCTGTTTGGTCGATTCAAATACTCTGGAACTGGTAATAGAGTGAAACTAAAATTCTGTAGAGAATGTTCAACCATAGATTGGCCAAACTACTCTGGGCCATAGTTACACACTTTGGGGATATATTAGAAGCCACTCAAGTTATATATTTAAAAAGTGAATTTTGTGGTATGTAGATTATACTCAATTAAAAGAAAAAAAAAACTGTCAGACTGCCTAACCTAAATTTCATGAATATTTTCTTTACTTTTAGTGTAAGCTAAATTTTTCATCACTTTCCATAAAATTCAGTGTAAAGTACCTCCTATCTATGATTATTAAAGGAAAAAACATACTAATATGAACTTGATCCTTTGAATTGGTGCTAAGCAGTTCTTTATTTTCTTTTATACTTGCCATTTATGCCTAATCATTTTCTCTGCCTTCATATTCTAAAACACTGTGATCCACTATGTCTCTTACATTTTTAGAAAGCAAGAAGTTATAATGCAGATTATTCAATCTCCCTGGCAATATATACTTTATAGAATGGGCACTGTGGAACACCTTCTAGAATTTTAGGATATACTTTGGAAGTTTCTGATTTCTACCTTCTATATTAAATAATAATAAATTCTTTAATAACATGTTTTAATATATTTTCTTCTTTTTATTCAGTGTTTGATACAAATTACCTTTAGTTGGAACAAGTCAAGGCAAAATTTCCTTATTTTGGTATTATTGGAGTCAACATACCACTTTTCTGATATAACCTTTATAAATCCAAGATGATAGCAAAGTACAAAATGAGTTTTTTATTTGATAAAACAGTCTTACTTTAAGATGTACTTATGTAGCTCACTTTTAGAATTCATCTTGAGGATAAAAATTCTCCACTAGATGAAATTTTACTTAAAACATGTTCATATAACAGTGATGCTGATTTCTATGCTGCTTGCTGTCTTCTCTATTAACACTTTCACAGGTTTTTCTTCCTCTATTAAAGAGAATGGACACAGGAGTCGGTCATACCTCAGTTCAAGACCTCGTTCCTCATTCTTTCATTGCATCTGTTCACCCCATTGGTGAGGGAAGCATTCCTACCCTAGGGTTATGGCCATGGATGGTTACCCTAACACTTGACATTGTACACATGTGCTATAGAAGTTCATACATTACGTGTACTTACAGTGTGGTCTAGGGACCACACTTTGAGGACTACTAGAGAAATTCTCTTTAAAACCTAGAATATGACTGAAATGATCACTATACTAAACAGTTTTGCTGTAAAAAAAAAAAAAAATCTTCCAAATTTCAATGTCTTCCTATCTCAAAACTGTATTTCTGCTCATGTTTTAAAGGACTTGGTGTTTGGCTTGGGGCTGCTCTTGTTATGAAGGAACAGCCAATCTGGGGCTTGCAGTTCTCAAAGAAGAAAAGCAAAGAGCACATGAGCTGTTAAAACTACAAGAAGTTTCTTAAATAACCTGTGAGTCTCCACAGTTACTCTCTTGGGAGACACATGAAAAAGCCCTGTAATAGCCAGAAAGTCTGCTCTTCTCACACATATGAGACCCATGTAGAGCATGAGCTTATACTTTCCTTATAAAGTTATAACAGGGAAAACTAATTTAATCTGCAGTGCTCCACACATTTGATTACAAATATTTGTATCTCTTCTTTCTATGTGCAAAGCACATTTGCTTCCTAACCAAGGAAGACACCTAGAATTTCTCATTAAATGACAGCACCAAGATCAAAGTGTCATGATAGCTCCTACATCATGTCTTAGTATGATTTTTCTGGATAAAGAAACCTATGAAATAACAACAAGCTATTTAAACCCAAGATATACAACATTAGTTACTGATATGTATAGAATAGAAATGGACAACTTTTAAAAATCCCATTTGGAAAGGAAAGAATGAGAAAAATCATTTAGGGCCCACAGCTGTTCTGAAATCTCATGGGAAAGATATTGCAATGGGCTTCTATCCTGGAGAGTTGGAAATATTCCTCAATTAGATTTCCTGATTTCTCTTCCAGAGATTTGTCCTCAGTCCATTCTTTTCTAGTTTTTATGTCTTTGCCTATTGGGAGGTTTTATAGTGTTAATA
The DNA here is from genome assembly GCA_963574355.1 of Loris lydekkerianus. Taxonomy (NCBI): domain Eukaryota; kingdom Metazoa; phylum Chordata; class Mammalia; order Primates; family Lorisidae; genus Loris; species Loris lydekkerianus. Next base: position 20,518 of record CAUYPK010021686.1, read on the forward strand.
CATAGCCACTTCTGTGCTATTTTTTGGTTAATGTTTTCCTCTGGTGGTTGAGTAAATTTTTCAACACATTAGTTGCTTGGGGGATCAAATTTATTTTAAGTTTCAAAAATCACAGTCTCATTTAGTACAAAATGAAAGCTCTTTTATCAATACAACTTACTAAAATACTTAGTCTGCTTCTTTCTCTCTTATTAGCCAGCTTTGTGAGTCAATAACATACCCACTGTAGTGGTTAAGGCATGCTTCTATCTGTTCTTAACCATTGATACTTTGAATTTATCAGGCTAGACTATTCTTCTGCAAATACAGGCAATGCATTGCTTGGCATATACAGTAGAACCTCTATATTGGGCCTTTTCCCAAATTTATCTCTTTCGTAAGTTGTATATTTTTCATAGACATGTGTCATAGACTGACACATGTATGTATCAGTACAGTAAGCCTAGTTCCTTATGTTTACTACCTCTGTATGTTTACTAGCTTTTTACAATCCTTTGGGAGGTCAACTTTCAGAGGTTGTTAGACATGCAGTAATTATGTATTAAATAAGTTGAATGATGAAAGGTGAATATTTAATATTTATAAGAAAATTTTTAAGTAGTATTCATGATTAAAAAGTCACAAATTAATAAGATAATGAGATATTCTGTTCTAAAAATATAATATAAAAAAATGGATAATCACTGTATATAAATTGATACAGATATCATGGAGGATAATTTAGCAACAAATATTAAAATTCCTGAAACTGTTATATCCTCTTATAACAGGTTGTAACACAAGTTTCTGCCATGTAGGAAACGGATATAAATTATAGTACTGGATTTAGTTATATAAAGTAGGATGAACTTATTTAATGGATTAATATGAAATTATTAAAATTATCTTCCCCAAGATATGTAGCTATAACTATAAATGTACAGTTATTTTTATCTGCACATACTTTACATACATATGTGCGTGTATATATATACATACTCTGTATATAACTGTGTATGTGTATAAAATATAAAGAGAGAAGCAGCCATTTGTTGGATGAATTTCCAGTTTTATTTTAAATATGTATCTACATAAATATTCATATATACAAAGAAAGAAGTCTAAAAAGATAAATATAAAAATATACACAATGGTTATTGGATCATACACTATTTGTCTTTTTTCTTTTATTTATCAGTGTATTCTAATTTTTATAAAGTGAACATAACTAGTTCTTATTAAAGACTCAATAAAGTAAAAGTAACAGAAAAAAAAAAAAAGACTATTGAGGTCAAATATTTATGACACATAAATCCAGGTATGTTAATGTGATGAATATAGCAACCAGCTTATTTTATATGAGATGATAATTTATTAAAAATGCTATCTCTGTTAACACCAAGCAAGTAGTATGTAAGATATTTCTATTCATTAAAAGTTATATTATCAAATATAACTGAAAAGTTTGACTTTTAGGAAAACAAATCTAAAGAATCAGATTCATATAAAAACTTACATTATTTTCTACACAGAAGTTAATTTAATTTTAATTAATGAATTTTTTGGCTTTCATTTTTGTGAGTGTCATTATTATCTTCATTATAAAGGAGCCACATTAAAGGTTGAGTGGATCTAAGCACCATAAAACATGTCTGATAACCCTATGCTGTGATAAGATTTCTGTTCCTCAGAACTCAAGTGCCACGTTAGTGAATCTGGTTTATGGTCAAGGGAGGCAGAGTAATACAAGACAGCAATTGTGAAAATCCATGCAACTGTTTTAAAAATAATTTTCAAAGAGGAATTGACTCTTTGTGCTTTCTTTCTTGCTAATTTCCTTTCAAAGAGATATTTATTCTTGCTTTCAGGGCTTTGTTTACTACCTTACAGAACCAACAGGAGATAGATATAAGTATATGAAGAGTTTTACTATAATTGGCTCACATATTCATGAAGACTGAAAAATCACAAGATCTGCTAGCTGGCAAACTGGAGACCCAAGAGAACTAATGTTGTAGTTCCAGTTCAAGACCAAAAGCTTGAAAAGTAGAAAAGTTGATGGTACAACTTGTAGTCTGAAAGCCAGAAGGCTCCAGACTCAAGAAGAGCCAATGTTTTATTTCAAATTCCAAGACAGGAGAATTGATATTCTGGCTCATACATTCAAAATGAAGAATTTTCTTTCTCTTGCAAGAGAGTAAACTTTATTTTGTGCATGCCTTCAACTGATAGGATAATGGCCTTCTACATTAGGGAAGATAATCCACTTTACTCCCGCTATCCATTCCAATTTTGATTGATCTTATCACCAAGTACACACACACACACACTCAGAATAATATCTGGGTACCCTATAGATCAGTCAAGTTGGCACATAAAATTAACCATCACACCTGTTGATTCTCATCCTTTCCTTGAAATGTTGTTCTCTTTCAAACATATTAATTCATTTCTACATAAATTTATTCCACCAGAATTTACTAAACACTCTGTGCAATCACTATCTGAACTCTGGGAATATAGTGTTAAAAAGTAAATAGTCTTGGAAATAATTTTAACAAACAGTTATAGTAACAAAAGATAAGCAAAGCCAGAATCAATGTACGTTTATAAGAGTGGCAGTCAGACCAAGGGTGCTGAAGTATAGGATACCATAAAGAAGTAGGAAATTATGACACAAAGAACAATTTGGGTTAGATTGTGGAAGATTTTGGTAATTAAGTTAAGGCATTTTGTTTTATTATTGTCATATTATTATTAGCAATAGAGAGGTAACAACAACTTTGGTTAGCATAGACAAGATTAAACAAAGTACTGAAATATTAATAAATTATTATGTTATAAATATTTGATAGGGAAAATATTGGAGGGACGAAGACTAACCGCGGGGATATTACAATAGAACAGGTGATAAGTAATACGTGCTTTAAAGATCTCCAGTACTTGGTAAGAATGGATATTACTTCAGTAAAATTTGACAAGTCATGAAAATACATTTTAAATGGCATAAGTGAGAGTTTGGGAAAATCCAACTACGATTTTTAAATTACTAGAAGAAAAAACCATTTAGCTGGAACAAGGCAATCAGCATGTATACCTACGTAATTGTGGTGGGACACATTTATTCTGAGCCAGTTTGTTGTGCTAGTAATACATACAGGTCAACATGAAGTTTAGTAATTAGTAATCTTGACTATTCCATGACTTTGGTAACCCATTCACATGCATATGTAAGTTACGCCCTTGTACACCTATTCCTCGTATGCTTCATCACAAACTTCCGGCCTATTCCTCAGGTTTCTGCTTTCTTCTTTCTAAAACCTCAGAAGACATTGTCAAACTAGCCTATGTCAATAGTTGATGATAGACTTTCCTTACCTCATCAAAATTGATTGAAATGGAGGATTTCAATTGTTGTATTCCAAACAGCTGATTTTTCAGGATTTAATCTAGTTAAACAGCAATTGTCAACAAGGAAAGTATTTGGAGGCAAAGAATATTACAGCTGTCTCTCGATGCCCATTGTACTATGTAGGATAAGCCACTGTTAGATTTACTTAGTTTAATCCTTGGCATCAGAAGACTCCCCCTAACCTACACAACAAAAGACACATATTTTATAACAGTTTTTATCAAAAGCCTAACTCGTGTCTTTGTAATATATCAACTTATTCTTTATCCTAGAAGCTTAAAAGAATTTCATTGGTTCCTGTCTTTTTTATGAATCAACCAGGTAAGTCCTAATCTTAAGGATAGAAAGACTAAATTAAGAAAAAATTATGTGCAGCATTAATTTAGTTTAAAAAAAAAAAAACTGCATACACACGTATTTGGAAAGATGTCCAAGGAAATATTGAAAGTGGTTACCTCTGAGCCGTAAGATTAAATGTGATTTCAAATTTATACTTTATCCTGTGTAGTATTGTTTAAATTATCCATAGTGAACATATTTTACTTTTATAATCTGAAACAAACAAACAAACAAACAAACAAACAAATTTAGAGAAGGCAAAAGGGCTATTCATCACACAATACATTAGTGGAGCAGAATTCACTTGGCTTTAAAGGCATACAAAATTCCGCCCAAATGACAGACTGGAAGGAAGATATCAGTGCCAGCACAGCAACACCGGATTTTTGTGTAGATTGGCAGCATTGTGTGGTAACATTACCTTCACAACGACGTGCTCAGTCTCTTGTGGCAACTATTGAATTCTGACTGAGGCCGCTCCTGTTCACTTTCTTGCTTACTAATGCAAGTTACTTGGTTGGGCTCAGTTTAATTCTTGACTATGGATTTCGTGAACTCCTCTTATAAAACGGTGCAATTACTGCAGGTCATGAACACCAAATGCCACTAACACTTCCAGCTGTGACCAGGGAATAGCCTCCCAACAGAAGTACTGCAACACAGTCATAATAACATCCCAGTTGTAGCCACAATCACCGAAATCACTGACAGTGTCAATAATGTATAAAACCCCATGAAAACTCAATTGTACTTGCCAAAAGGCATTCATCAATTTCACTGCCTTTTATCTACCATTTAAAATGGTCTGGTTTTAGTGTTAGGGTTTTAAAATAAATGACAAGGCTAAATTGGCCCTGGCTGAATTGCTTACTATCTGCTTTGAATTGCTTCTCTAAATGTTGGGGATGTGAAGTTCAACCTTAACCACTCAAGTACATTCTATAACCACTACATGTTAGATGATGGGATGTGAGCATAGAGAGTTGAGTATCCAGAGAGGTGAAATATGCCGAGCCCTGTTACAGCTTAAGTTCATTTAAAACATTGCAAAGGAAATGAAAAGAGTACAGAAGAGGGAACTGCTTTGATTTCTCAGAAGATTTTAGAAAGATCTAAGGGAGTGAAAATATGGGAAAGCTGAAGAATAGTGATGTACTCAATAGACTTTAGGAATAACAAATTGTAACTATCACTACAACATGCTGTAATATTTTCCCATATTTGCTCAATAAATGATAGGAGAAAAACAATTAATTGGAACATTTTAGTAAACCTAAATTAATACATTACTATAGAAGATGGGAAAAACTAGAAGACAAATCAAAGAAAGGATTGTTTATTATACAAAACAATCATTAAGTATTACATTCTTTTAATATGCTGATCATTATTACTGTTGTGATTTAAATTTGTATAATTATTTATTTTGTCATAGTTCTTTCAAATATGTTATCCAATTAATTATTTACTACAATTCTATTTTATTATGCTCACCTAATTACATGAAATAATACAGATATCAGGGAAGCCAGAATGATACGTCTAGCTTGATATGTCTAGATATATCGAAATATGTCTTTGATATGTCTAAAATGATATGTCCAGTGTTATTTCATCTAGTTAGAAAGCAAGATGAGCGTGAGAACACTGATAATTCATCTCATCAACTGTTCTAACTTATAAAATACCGTCTTTCCTTGACTATGTGCTTCTTGTAGGTAAATACCTATCAAACATGAGAAAACCGTGGTTTATAAATCAGGTTTTAGGATGTGAATGCTTTCAAATGATTTCTCTCCTCTGTGTAGAAAAATGTAACTTGGGATAAGCAGGACAAATCGAAGAACTAGGCAAATAAGACATAAAGGGAAACAAAAAGACACCACAGTGAATGTATATTTTCACTACTTTTTATCCACTCATCATTTATTAATTTGTTCTTTCAGTAAAAATGTTCTGAGCGATTTAAATATCAACCATTGCTTTTATGCTGTAGATTTAACAAAGGGGGCAAGGTAGATTTTGGTCACAGCTCTAGCTTCACAATTTAGAAGAGATAGAAATAATAAAAACGAGTAAATACATATGTATGGAAAATGAACAGATGTCAAAATTTGACAAGGGAAGACACTGGGTTCTGTGACAATGGAAGTAAAAGCATAATTTTGATAAGATAGTCAAATAGTGCATTTGTGAAAATGTGGCATTTAAGCCAAAATGAAAGAGTAATAAACAGAATCTTTACCATTGAGAAAATACATTTTTCAATGCAAATATAAACTATCTTTAAATATTGAAAAGCACCCAGATACAGTACAAACTTTTGAGAAATCTGTTATGGGAACTAAAATCCCTATCCAAGTGTTTCCCTAAGATATTATGAATGAAGTTATAAATTCTGCTCAATGTTGAGCTACCTGAAGGTGAAGACGTCAGAAACTGAAACGTGGTGTATATCCCTTTTAACCCTCATAAAAATCAAGTCTCCACTGCCAATGAATGGGAGTAAAGCTCTATTCCATTTGGAAGCTTTATATGTTACGTTCATCCTAGAGATATCAATTCATAGTCGTTCATATGTGTTTCTTTTTGGCGTAGTGTGTCTTAGAAGCTGTCAGGTTGAACATGCAATGTATAGAAAAGAAAATTATGATTTATTCCTCATCAGTGTGATGCTTGTCCCAGAATTACTGAAAACCAAAGTCATAAAATTACTCATTATTCTAGAGATTAACAATTTTTTCAGTGTATATGAATAATATTTGATATGGTGTAATTACATAAACTTCTATTATATATCATATTCTAGAACTACCCTAAATCTAAGCTAAAATGACCTAGACTAATTATATTCCTTATTTCCCCTTATGTTATTATCCTATTTATTTTATAACAAATTTCATGATACTTCCCAACATTGAGCCTTGCCCATTGTCTAACTAATGTGGCAGATTCTATTAACTGAGATAAATTGGAAAGTTTTTTCTTATTGGAGTTGTGAAAAGATTGAAAGGTTATCTTGAAAAGCTGAGATTTTCCACCCTGGGTATTTTCAAGTAAAGAAAGAATAATCATACTATCAGGGAATGAAAGTAAGTTATATTATTCATGCTCTGAAATTCTTCCTGTATGCCTGTAAAATAAAATGAGTCTAGTTGAAATTATGATACCAGTTGGAAAAAGAAACAATGAGTTAAGTCAAATATTTTGAATAACTTTTGAATACCATGCTGATAGAATTTTTTTATTCACACATTTAATTAAGTGAAAAATTTTGACACCACAATTTTAATAATATGGACCACATATTTTAATTACTAAAGAATATAATGATAGACTAAATAAATCTCACCTTTAATTATTTGTAATAACCAGCATATGTATTTGCTTCTGAGACAGGTTATGACAGCAATTCAGAGAGGTGCATGATATACTGAAAAGTAAAAAAAAAAAAAATGGCAGTAGGAAGTCTAGCTTTATTTTTAGCTGTACTATTGATTAGCTCCTCAATATTGTACATTTCTTTCATTTCTCAAGACCTCACTGCCTATACCTAGATATGAGGCGGTGCTAAAGGATTTCTAAATTTATTACAGCAATGTGATGCACTAAGGGAGAGTACAGTCCTTTAATAATAAGCAATAAAATAACTGCCTTGTATATGTAATTTTGTCTTTGATATGACCATATTTCTCTACTTCTAGTTTATAATATGCACTTTAGTTTGTTGGGATGGTATACTGGGTAGGGTTATGGGTTGTGCAAACAGATCACTTGGGCATGAATCTTTTCTGTCTCACAAACTAGTGCTGTCATCTTATGTGCTTCTTAATATCTCCACACCTCAGTTTCGTATCTGTACAGTGGGGATTATGATAAGTACAGAATACATAGATTATCATGGGAACTAGTTTGCACTTGTAAAAATGCATAAGTAGTTTCTGACACAGAGCATACCTTAAGTAAACATTAGGTACTTTTATTTCGTTCAATGTTTTATTCTTTTTATCTTTGATCTCATTTGGAAATAAGAACAATATAAAAATGGAGTTACGGGTCTATGCATTATCAAAGCTCTGCCCTATATAAATGTGCCTATGCATAAGAGATGATACTTTTATATTAAAGGATTTTTAAAATACTTTTCAAAATAAGAATTTCAACATAAAGAAGGATAAACAATTGTCTATGTTTCACTTTGTAATCAATTTTAGAATAATTAAATTTGGGATTTTGAAAATTTGAGCTATATTATAGACGTCTTTGATTTTGAAAATGTATCCAAAGTAAAAACTATACACAATATATGGTATAAAAAATACACAAAAGGTGGCATAAAATTAATGCCCAGAAATAAAAGTACTGCATATTTATCTAAATTTGAATGAATTATTATTTTAGGTTTTATAATTGCTAATGAAAAAGATTTTTCCAAAAGCCGCAATGATTTAGCAACAGACTTCAAACAATTGTTTTCCCAAGTCACAGGCTGTATTTCCACAAACATTACATTCTTAAATCTTTTAAAATAATGCAGCACTTTGGGGTAGCTACAATAGATGCAGAAAAGTGGCAACTTTGTCCAAACACCTTAAATACGTCTTCTTTTATTCTTGCTTTCTTTTCTGACCTGGATCTGCCTGCCAGTGAACATGAAAGAAATTACAAAAGCTTCTCAGTCACTGCAACTCGAGTTCCTTTTGCACTACGGCATTTGTCATTGCCAAAACAGCAGAGTTTAATTAAGTGTTGTGAGCAGCCTAGTGAGAAACACACTTTAAATTAAACCTCTGTACATGCAGCTATTGGTTCTTTACCTCCTGAACAATCAGCGGGGTGTTAGGCATAAATTCCGTCTCTCAAGGGAAACGTAGTTCCACGCACCTCCAGCAATTCATAAATGATCCTGCTTTCTCAGAACCATATCTTATTAAAGCACATTTAATTATTTCTAAGTTTTAAACACCGATAGATGAAAGCGATAATTAATGTGCCTACCACTAAACATTTTATTTACTCTTGATATATTAATGGTATTATCAAGAAAATATGCTACAGTTTCAGGTTTAACAGAATTACATGGCAAATTATCTTTTGATGCATCAAGCAATCGTTAATATAATGGAATAAATTATTTTAACACCTCAGTAGTAATGGATGGGTAAAATAATATAAGCATTTTAGTTTTCATGATGTTTTTTGCAATTATACATTTCAGAAGACACTTAACTCAATGATAGAAGTGTTTGAAATTTTGGAAATAGAAACAAAAGAGCAACATAAAAGGGGCTTCTGGGTTTCTTATATGTAAGGGATATTGGTGTAACTGGCCTTGTAACAGTGAACTTCTGGTACAATGTGTAAAAAATAAAATAATTGCTTCTTAAAATTAAATTTTGATCTGTCAGTCTCAATTAAACTTTCAAATCTAGAGTTTTATTTACAATAAAAAAGTGGGTAGCAGGTACCTTTTAAATCCATTTGATCAAATACAGTTTCATAAAATAATGATGATGATTTTTTTTCTGAACTGAGCAGTCTATCAGAGCAGGCGAACAGTCAGGATAGATGACCACATCCATAAAATATTCTCGACTTGTTCAACAACACCATGGGGCAATTTCACACTCTGAAGGACATTCTCAGTGTAGTCCTGCTCTACAAAGATGCAGAAAAGATGAAAAGACGATCTATTATTCAGTAGAATTAGGCACATATATTTAGCTATTCTCCATTAATCTGGCTTCTGCGTCTTATTTCCCGTGTTTGGCAAATTTCAACAAAACTGATGAAGCTAAAAGCTTTCCACTAGAAGTTCTCTCCTTGCATTTTTGATTAAAAAAAAAAAAGTATATATATATAAAATAAAAAATATAATCTTTCTTAAAATCATATAGCTATGGTTTTACCCCAAAGAATCCTCTGTAAAATCCCCGTGATTTGGGGGTTTTTATTTTATGCTTCTTAAAAGTAGCTTCAGTGATTGTTTAAATATGTAGAGAGAAATGTACATTCTAAAGTACCCCACCTGAACTAGGTTGGAATCTGAAATATTTTTGAATTAAAGCATTGACTTATTTGCAGCATATTAATTTACTTAATTTAATACAATTTATCTTAAGCTGCAGTTATTTATTTAAATTAGTGGGTTTATATTTGTATATTTGTATAATCTCACCTTTTTGATAAGGACTTCAAAGGGAATATATGTCTCTGTAAGTTGACCACTCAAGGGATGGTAATAAACTGGTCAACATACAGAGATACTCTACATAAGGAACTAGGCCTAATGTCCTGAAATGTACATGTGGCATATGTCCAGTCTGTGAAAATTAGGTCAACTTAACAAGGTGGTCAATGTAGGATGTGGTCAACTATAGAAGTTCTACTGTATATGTTTCATGATTATAGGAAAGAATCCTGGCTACTAAAATAACTTATGCAATAAAATGGTTAATGATTACTGACATTATCAAATCCCAGTAAATTGATAAATGTACATTTTCCTACTTATGTGTCATTTCTCCATAGTCCTCCTGATGCTTACATGCAGTCCCCTGAACTTACAAATATGAAACCAATATATAAACAATTATATACCCACACAAACAACAAAACATAAATATAGTCTACTGAGGGGGAGGGAAGAAAGAGAGGGGAGAAGGGAGGTCAGTTGGTGGGAGAAGGGAGGGACCTCACTTAAAGTGCACAAAGGAGGGGGTGTCTAGCATGACCCCTGGGTGTAGGACTCAACTACAATTTGAACTTTACCTTGGAAGCATTAACAATGTAACCTAAAAATGTGTACACTCAGATTAATTCAAAATAAAAAATAAATACATTTTTATTTTCTCTTCTTTCTCCTTTTTTTTCTTTAGGATCCACACTCTTACAGCAATTGAGAACATCAGTGAAAAAAATAACAAGAACAAAAAATAAAAATTTGGGTTGAAACATGGAGAATTAAAGTTGCTAGACAACAATAAGAGTCATGTAAGAAAATTTAAGTCAATTTCCTTAATGAATGACAACCTCTGCTGAAAAATATTTCCCTCTCGCATTCCTAAGTTATTTTCCTTTCTGTTTTCATACAGCTGGACATTTCATCAGTGAGAGATTAATTTGTTTTAATAGCATTTTCTTTAAAAATGAAAATGGCTTTGAGAGGATTTGGTGACTAATTGTCTTACCTTAATATTAATATGAATAGGTTCAATTAGGCTGCTTCCTTCCAACCTCCTAGCTTGTATGACATACAATGAAAAGTTTCAAAGTCCAGGATCTGAAATTTGTAATTATCAGTATTTCTGACTCAAAGGTAAACACTAAATTATTCCAGGTAAGTGGACGACATGTGCAAATTTGGCCACCCTAGGTATAATACCAAAGCTTTGAAAAATATACAGCAGTTCAAAGCAACTTGTGTGCTAATAAAATTTTAACATACAACCAATTTATTTCTGAGAAGTGCCAGAATTTTAAGGATATGATCCCAAATACTATTATTTAAAAAAAAAAATGATTTAAGGTTATAACTTGGAACAAAAAGAATATGGAGGAATGGGGAGATGAGAAAACCAATTAGTAAACTCTTTTAAGTTGCTATTTCTGACCAGAAGTCAGTCAGCCTAATAAATCAGAAACAATTCTTTAACATTCCACATCATAAATTTTTCTATTGTTTCAACTCTCTAGCCAATCATTATTTGAAATCCTCTAATAAAAAGTATTTTGAGATGGAATAATTTTCCTTTTTACCCAATTTATTATTCAATTATTATTATTTTTAATGAAAAAGGTATGAGGCTAGTGTAATAAGGTAACCAATATAGAGGAAAAAGGAAAGTAAACAATAATGGCTACCTCTTGACACTGCTACATAATCCCCAGTCCCTGAAGTAATCAATGATAATAGATGAGCGAGAAATAGCAATATGACTTAAAATGTTTTAGCAAAAATTAATCTTTAATACATCTTTTACTCTTCAACTTTCTTTATAAAGTTAATACATATTTCATGGGCATTGAGCCATATCATTACACATAGCAGCTTTCATCCATTTTTAAGTCTATAACAAAATTCATTTAAATATTTTAAAAAATATATTCCAGATGATTTCAATTTGGGGCCACTGGAAAACAAAAACAAAAAGATATATATTTTTTGTTTTATTTCTGTAGTAGAGAAGTCCTAGAGGTATTAAAGAATTTTAAGTTGAGATAGACACTATCACTTTAGTGTTCTAAAACTTTGTGTCAATTCATTGTCACTCTCTTCTCAAGACTGACTTTAAAAGAATGGTTAAGACAGCTTCTATTAACTGATCTAAACATTAAATGATACTTCAAACACAAGCAATTGTATTGAATCCATTGCCATGCAATCTCTGATCTTATGTGAGATTATCAACAAACTTCTAAAGTGTGTTCATTCATCTAATTCTAAAGAGAAAGCACACCCCTACAGACACCAATAATCTGAACCTCCCTGGATTGGGGTAACCAGTGATATGAGAGGGAATTAAAACACCGACAAGTTTTAGATAATCTAATCTTTCACAATGTGTGCTCTTCTAATATCTCAAACCACGTTCAGTCTAAATACATTTTTTCAGCATTGACATAATATTCTAAGTAAAATCACCTATAATTGAAAAGAAATATTAAAATGTGTATCTCTTGCAACACAACCAAAATAGCTAGTTTAATTGGTATACAACAATGCTGAGAAAATGTTTTGTAATACACCTAGTCATTTCCTATTTTTTTCTAATCATGGAGGGAAAAACATGGTGAGAATAGTTTATATTCTATTTATACTGTTTATGAAGACTAAATTTTTACTTCTATAAATAGTTATATTAGTATCAAACCATACTTTCCATGTATGAACTAATTAATGATCACTGAAAGTACAAAGTGTCATGGCTAGGCTAGTTAATTTTGATAAAGAATTACACCTCATATAAATGCAATGAAAATAACCTAAACAAATTCTGTTTTTCAGTAGCATTGCCCTTTAAAAGTACAAAGTTATAATTCTAATTTCTTATCAAATAAAAAGCTATAATCATCTCTTCAGGCCATATGATTTATTTCCATGTAAGTTACTTAGCTGTTGTAATGCTATATATTTGATGTGTATATTTAGGAGTGCTCTATAATGAATGCTTTCTGTCATTCATCAGATATTGAGGATTTTTAGTAAAAAATTGTATTATAAAGAGTTTTAACGTTGTTCATGTAATTTTCAAACATATATATATGTACATATACATTTACATGTATTGAAAATATCATATAACATGTATGTCAAATATTTATATATATTAGATTTTAAAACATTATGATAGTCTATTTTTCAAAAAACACCTATTAAGAACCACTAAGTATATGGCCTTGGAGTAGAGATGAGTTCTAGATTCTAGCCACCAGTCCCCTATCAGAAGTATAGTAGCCATGTGGTGAATTACATTTATAGATCTGTGTATAGATTGCATCTCTGGGAAGAAGTATATCTGGTTATGATGTGCAGCTGAATTCTGTATACTAAGATTTTATTGAGAATTTTTCCATCTATATTCATTAGAGAAATTAGACTATAGTTTTAATTTTTTGTTACGTCCTCTCCTGGCTCTCGTATCAAGGTAATATTTACTTCATAGAATAAATAGAAGAGGGTTCCTTCCTTTTAAATATCATGGAATAGTTACTGGAATATGGGTACAAGTTTTTTCTTTCAAAGTTTGGCAGAATTCTGATGTGAAACTGTCAGGTCTGAGATTTCTTTTTATTGAAAGATTTTTTATTCTTGTTTCAAATTTAGTGGAAACTGGTTAATTGGTTAATTCAGGAATTTTATTTCTTTCTGGTTGAGTCTAAAGAAGTATTCATGGTTCCACAAATTTGCCTATTTTTTCCCACATTTTTACATTTATGGGCATAGAAGTTTTTATAGCATTCAGTGTTATTTCCAAGATGTCTGTTGTTATTTCACCATCATTATTTGTGATTGAGCTTATTAGATACCTTACTTTTTGTTTCTGGTTAATCTAGCCAAAGGTTTTTATTTATTTATTTATTTATTTTTATAATTTTCACAAAATCAACTTTTGACTTCATTAATCTTAATCTTCTGAATGGTTCTTTTGTTCTTGATCTTATTGTGTTCTGATCTTGGTTATTTCTTTTCTTCTGCTGGATTTGAGATTGGTTTGCTCTACCTTTTCTAATTCCTTGAGATGATTCATTAGATTGCTGATTTGTGAGCTTTCTAATTTCTGGATGTGAGCATTTAAGGAAATAAGTTTCACTCTCAGGGATGCTTTTGGAATATCACACAGGTTTGGGTGTGACCTCATTGTCATCTAGTTTATCTAATTTGACAAATCTTTTTTTTTTTTTTTTTTTTACATCTTTATCTTCCCCTTGACCCAACTATTACTCAGAAATGAGTTGTTTACCTCCATGATCTTGTATGCAGGATGAGTGTTTTAATTGGAATTTATTTCTAGTTTTATTCCAAGGTAGTCTGTAAAGATACGTGGTATAATTTCTACTTTTTCTACTGTTTTTTTTTAATTTGTAGAGACTTGTTTCGTAGCCTAGGATGTGATCAATCTTAGAGAATAAATCATGAGCTGATGAGAACATGTATTTAGTAGTATTGGGGTGGATTGTTCTATAAACAACTTGTAGGTCCATTTGAACTAGAGTCATGTTTAAGTTCAAAGTCTCTGTGCTTAATTTCTGGTTGGAGGATCATCCAATTGTGACAGTGGAGTCTCTGGCTATTATGGTGTTATTGTTTATCATTTTGTTTAGCTCAAGAAGAGTTTGCTCTTCTTGAATAGGATGAAGGATGAATAAAAAATCACTAGATAGATCAGGGAAAGTGCAAAGCATTTCAACTACTATGCAATATGTCCAAATTCAGTAAAACACCATATGGCTCATTGATAGAATTTTTTCATACATTGGTTAGTTGGAAGTGGTTTTATAGAAAGCTAGATTTACAGAACTCTTATTTTAAAAATTACAAACATTTTGATTATCACTCAACCAAGAGGTAATAATGAAAAAGTTCAAGAATGAGAAATATAACCTGACTTTTATTTTAGAAACATCAGGAGGGCCCTGGGGTTGAAAAGGGTTCAAGGCTCATGAGTGAGAGCTAAGGTTAGGGCCCATCTTTGGGTCACCTGAAGCCAGGCCTTAATCCTAGCCCTCACTCAAGTGCCAGAGGGTCAGACAGCCCTGAGCATTGAAGAGAGCTTGGGATGTTAGGGTGAGGGCTAAAGTTAAGGAGTGGTTTCAGATAATGATTAGGGTCAAGTGTGCCTGGGCAATGACAAGAGTTCAGGGACTTTGAGAGAAGGTTAAGGATAGGTTTTGGCTTTGTGTAATAATTAGGATCCAATGGACCTGTAGGTCAAAGAGGTTTGAGGGCCCTAAGATTAGGGTTTAGCTTCATGTGATAGCTAGGGTCAGGTGGGCCAGAGGAATGAAAAGGGTTTGGAGTCCCAGGGTAAGGGACAGGGTTAAGGGATGGCTTTTGGTGATAATTAGGGTCAGGGAGATGTGGGAAATTCATAGGGTTGAGGCCTTGGAAGAGGCTTCATTCTTTAACTATCTAGGGTTAGAGCCCAGCTTAAGTTGATGGTTTGGGTCAGGTGGGCCAGGGAGATGAAGAGAGACTGGAATGATTGTGATGATTAGAATCAGGCAATCCATGGAAATGAAGAAGGTTTAGGGCCCTATGCTGAGTGGTAGGGTTATGGTCCAGCTTTCGTTGATAATTATAGGAGGCAGGCCTGGGGGATAAAGAGGGATCGGTGCCCTTGTGTGAAGACTAGGTTTAGGGCTCAGCTTTGGGTAACAATGAGGGTTAAGTGGACCTATGGGTTGAAGGTTCAAAGCCATGGGTGATGACTAGGGTTAGGGCCCATCTTTAGGTGATGTTTGGGGTGTGGCGGGTCTGGAGATGTAGAGAGTCTGGGGGGGGTAGGTGGGGGGTAGGTTTAAGGATGGGTAGGTTAATGGTTGGGGTCAGGCAGCCCTTGGGATGTAAAAGGGTTGTGGCACTTCAGTGAGAGCTAGAGTTAAGCTCTGGCTTCAGATGATAAGTATGGTCAGGCTACCCTGGGGTTGAATAGGGTTTGGGGTTTTTGGGAGAAGGATATGATGAGGCTTTTGGTGATAATTACTGTTAGGTTGCCATGTGGGTCAAAGAGTGTGCAGGGCCCTATTGTAAAGTCTGGGATTAAAGCCCAGATTCGTATGATAATTAAGGTCAGATGGGCCTGGGAGATTTAAGAGGATTTGGGGCCCTTGAGTGAGGGTTTGAGTTAGGGCCCAATTTAGGGTGAAATTAGTGTCAGGAAGTCCCTAGGGTTAAAGAGCGTTCAAGACCCTTGGGTGAGGGCTAGGTTTTCATCCTGGCTTTGTAAACAATTAAGGTCAGGTGGTATGAAGAATGAAGAGAGTTTGAGGTGGTTGGGTGAGGGCTAGGGTTAGGGCCCAGCTTCTCATGATAATTAGGGTCAGGTTGATGAAGGATTGGGGCTGTAGGGCGAGGGTTAGTATTAGGGAACATCTTCGGGTGACAGTTATGGTCAGGTAGGCCTGGGAGATGAAGAGGTTTCAGGATTCTTTGGTGAGGGCGAGGTTTAGGGCCTGGCTTCAGGTGATGGTTGGGGTTATGTGAGCCTTGGGAATGAAGAGGGTCCAGTGCTCTTCTGTGAGGAATATGGTTAGTGCCTGTGTTCTGGTGCTGGTTGGGGTCCGGCAGCCTGGGTGTTGATGAGGGTTTAGGTACCTTTTGTGAGAGTTAGTGTTAAGGCCTTGCTTTGGGTAGTAATTAGGGTGAGATGGGCCTGGGGTTAAGAGGTTTGAGGTCTTTGAATAAGAACTAAATTAAGGGTCTAGTCTTGGATCATAATTCTTATCAGTTGGCCCTGGCGGATGAAAATGTTTCAGGGCCCTTGGGGAAAGCTAATGTTAAGGCCAGGTGTTAGGTGACAATTAGAGTCAGGTGTCCTGGAAACTGAAGAGGGCTCCAGGCTCTTGTGTAAGGGCTATAGTTAGGGCCTTGCTTTGGGCAATAATTAAGTTCTGGCAGAATTATTTGGATTCTTTCTCTTATGTTCTTGGTTAATTTTGCAGGAGGTCTGTCAGATTGTTTATCTTTTCAATAAACCATTTTTTTTTTTTTGTTTCATTAATCTTTTGTATTATTTTTTCCTGTTCATTTAGTTCTTCTCTGACCTTTGTTATTTCCTTCATTTTGTTAGCATTGGATTAGTTTTATTTTTCCTGTTCTAGTTCTTAACATGAAGTTATTTAATTGTGATTTTTTTTCTTTTTTTTTTTGTCTTTTTAATGTAGGTGTAGGGCTATACATTTTCTCTTGAGGAATGCTTTTGCTGTGTACCAGAGATTTTGATAGGCTATGAACTATGTCCCCTTTTTCATTCAGTTCAAAGAATTTTTTGATTTCCATTGTAATTTCATTCTTGACCCAGTAATTGTTCAAGTAGGTTGTTTAATTTTTATGATTTTGTGTAGGTTTTAGTGTTTCTCTTGTGATTAATTTCTAGTTTTATTCCACTATGGTCTTCAAAGGTTCATGGAATGATTTTAATTATTTGGAACTTGTTGAGTCATATTTTGTGGTCCAAGATATGATCAGTCTTGGATAATGTCCCATGTGTTGCTGAGAAAAAAATGTGTATTTTTTTTAGTTTTGGGGTGGAATGTATTGTAAATGTCTGTTATGTCCTTTTATATAAGTTTGGTTTAAGTTCATTATTTTTCCTATTTATTTCCTTTTTAGATAATATGTCAAGCTCTGACAGTAGGCAGTGAGGTCTCTGACAGTCATTATGGTGCCATTAATTTCTTTGCTTAGCTGTAGTAAAATTTGCTTTGTACATCTGGGAGCTGCTATGTTTGGTGCATATACATTTAGAATTGTTATATGTTCTTGTTGAATTGCTCCCTTTGCCATTATATAATGACCCTCTTATCTGTCTTTACTTTTGTTGGCTTTAAGTCAGTTTTATCTGATATGAGAATGGCTACAGCTGTTCTCTTTTGATTTCCATTTTTGTGGAATATTTTTTTTCCATCCTTTCATGTTGACCCTGCATGCAGCTTTATGGTTTAGAGGTGCATTTTATAGATAACAGGTACTTGGGTTGTCTTTTCTCATTCATTCAGACAGCCTATCTTTTGAGAGGAGCATTCACTTTATTAAGGTTAATTGATAGCATCCATATGTGGGCTGTTGGTTTGTTTATTCTGTTAAATAATTTCTTATTGATATGTTTTACTTTTTGTTCTATTGTTTATAAGAGTTGTGTGTTTTAGGATATATATATATATATATATATTTTTTTTTTTTTTTTTTTTTTTTTTTTTAGGTTAATTTCCACTGTTGGGTATCTGTTTGTATTTTGTGTATTGCAAATCTGGTTATGGCAAATTCCCACAGTTTTTGCTTGTTTAAAAAAGACTTAATTTCTCAGTCAATTGTGAAACTTAGTTTTGCAGATATAAAATTGTAGATTGGCAGTTATTGTGTTTAAATTGATTAAAAATGGCACCCCCAATCCCTTCTGTCCTGTAAGGTTTCCTCTGAAATGTCTGCAGTTAGCCTGATGGGTTTTCCTTTGTAGATAATTTGCTGTTTTTTGTTTTGTTTTGTTTTTTTCCTTGTTGTTTGCAGGATTTTCTCCTTCAATATGACTTTGGACAGGTTGATTACTATGTATTTTGGAGATGCCCTATTTGCTATGAAATTTCCCATATCTATCTTGTATCTGTATGTCTGAATTTGGGGGGATACCAAGAAAGTTTTACTCAGTAATTTTCTCAAATAGGTTTTCCATGCCTATGGCTCATTCTTTTCTCTCAGTGATACCTATAAATTGAATGCTAATTTCTATTATTTCCTTTGTTATGTTTTCTAGTTCTCTATTAGTTTTTTTTATTTTTTACTTGATTTCCTGAATTATTTTTTGTCTTGTTTAGTTTATTTTTAACTTTCTCTTTAATTTCATTCATTTTATTTTCCATCTATATTTTATATTTCTGTTATCTGGGCAATTCCTTTGTTTTGACTTCATTGCTATAGCTACATTGTGTTCCCTTGAGGGTGTTAAACTATTTTGTTTTTTCATTTTGCCAGTTTTTTTTGTTGTTGTTGTTTGTTTGTTTGTTTGATTTTTCCTACTCTGGCTCCTCTTCTTATGTCTCTGGGTTATTAGGATTGTAGGAAATGTGTTATCCTTTTCTGGAAACTCTCCTGAACTAAGTCTAGAAGTCACAGCTGCTCAGGGATGGGAGATACTGAGTGAAGTGTTGTAGCTCAGCGATCTTCTGAAGGCCCATGAGTAGTGGTGGTGAGTTGTTAGTAGGGCTTGGTGTCCAGGCATAACTCTGGCATCTCAGGGATGTAGTCATGGCCATGGGGCTATGGTAGCAGAGCCTTGGACATGTGCACAGTAAGAACTTCAGAGCTGGCTCTTGGGATTTGGGGGGCAGAAATGCACCATCATGTTCTACCATCATGAGGATTGCTGATGCCAAGTATTGTAGGCAGGAGTTTCTCTCAGTATTCCAGTGTTCATAAATTTGAGCTAGAGTTGCTGGCTGGCCGGCCAAAGTTTTCTACCCACATTTGGGACCCTCTGAGACCCACCTTCGCAGTGGTTCCTATAGTGTTTGGGCATCCTCTTCTCTTTGGTTACTACACTGTGGAGGAGTCGTGTTTGGCCTCCAGTCACAGTATACAAAACAGGGAAGGGTCTATTCCCTTTTACCTTCCTGGCCTAGCAAGATTGACACAAAGACTACTCCTGGAAGGCTAAATCCCAAGGGGGCCTGCTTTCCTTTGCTAGAGTGATCAGGATGGCATCAGTAGAAGAAACCAGAGATTGGCAGGCACCAGTTTTGCTATACCAGTGTAATGCTTCTGCACAGACTCCCTGATCAACCCAGGGATCTGCAGTGGAAGAGGGAGATCCCACACAGATCAAGGTGCTTACAACTTTTGCTTTGTTTCTTAAATAGCAGTGTCCCCTCAGATAGTTTCTATCATGCTGTCCCTAAATTTTCCCAGAAATATGAAATGTAATCTTTGAAATGGTGGATGATGCTTATGAATAATAATCAGCCACACCATGTTTGGCTGAGTTGACAGATGTTGTAATGAGCTACCATGTTGTTGTTCCTGTCAGTGATTGTTGCCTGCTGGAAAGAATCACTTGCAGAGATGCACTTTTGTGTCCCTCAGGTTGAGCATTTAAATTTTCCAGTGTTAGGGGCTCTGTAGCTCCCAGGGTGTTGCTCGATCCCCACCATCTCAGGTGAAGAAGGCTGGCTGGGTGTGATTAGGTTGTGAAAGCCTGGAAGGCTTTGCAAAACCTTCACAGTGCTCAGAGGTCATCTTCCCGGCCACTACAAAAGTTGCTAAGAGCCACTAGGAGGAGTTGAGATAGGCTCTCCAGTTTGAGAAGCTTTCCCATGAAGGAGGGGCTGCAATTCCCCTACTAGCTGTTCAGAGTGACCTCCTGAATTTGGTTGCAAACAGGCATGCCTGAATGCATTATACTTGGTTGCTATAGTACCTTAGTCTGGGGTCTTCCCCATCAAGAGACCTGTTCTAATCTGGCAGTACAGCTTTGAGCCTCAGCAGGTCTCCAAGATTGTTTTTTTGGCTGCTAAGGAAAACTACTGGGAGGAAGGTCAAGACAGGCTCTCCACACCAAAAAGCCTTTCCATGGGGTAGGTGCCAGAATTCCCCCACTGAATTTAGGGAGTGAGCTCCATCCCTCTTGTGCTACCTTTGACTGCTGAGGTCTGGTTGCAAAAAGGTGCCTGAAGAAATTCCCCCACATGGTGCAGTAGGCTGAGATCTCTCAGCCCAGAAGACTCCATCCTAGTCTGATAGCATGCCTTTCCTGTGGGGCGATGGGCACTTCCCTGGTCAGTGTGTCTCGGACGCTTACAATATTCTTCCATCGGTTCTACCCATGTAGACTCCCTTGCTTCCTGAGTCAAACTCCCAAACCTCCCTCTGTGTCTTTCAGCAAGATCCTCATGCAATTGAAGAATGAGATCTGGCCCATTTGTCTGACCTGCTGGTATGCATCTCTAAGAAACACCAGCAGGCAGGGAGCTCCCAGATTGAACACCTGTGTCTACCATAGGTCCTCAAGATAAAAAGCATGGGCCCTGCTCTCTGTGGAAACCTCAGACTGGAGGGCGTGCCAGCCAGGAAGAGGTGGCCACTGACAAATTCTTGACTCAGAAAGTGAGGAAATGCTCATGAAAAATGAAAACAAATCAAAACACTGCATTGATTATGACAAAGGGACATAGAAACCAACTGAAAGAGCTTTGAATGGCCAAAGTTAGATCAATTTGAGTAAAAAAAATAAAGTAGCATTGCATTACAAACTAGAATGTAAAATTAATATCAACGAGTTCATACTGATACATAGGTAAATGAACAGTTAAGTAGATGGGGAGAAAAGATAAATATCCCATGGAGAAACTTTTTAAATAATTTCTGTTAATACTCCATTCTTATGGAAGAGAATATAAACCTGTTGTGCATAGTGACTTCCTGCCAAAGAATAAATATTGAAAGGAGGTGGAGTGAATGAGAAACTTTATTGGAGAAAATCTGATAAATTCTTTTTCAACTAGATACAGAAATCAATTTTTCAAAGTTTGGATATTTTCATATTTATTCAAGATGGCAATTATTATGACTATCTAGGAAAAGGTATGAGTTTATTTGAAACATTATCTTGAATCGTGTATCATTTCACCAAATCACCAATGGTAATGCTGCTTGTGGCATTTGATTAATCAAGCCAAAGCACCTGCATTTATCTACATTTGAAGTTGTCACATTCTAGGTGATTCTATTATTGGTGCAAAGATCTAATGATTTTGTTATGTTGGCAAATGCCCAAATACTTTTGTAATGAAATGAAAATATTTAAATAGTTAATTATTTTCTTTCTCCTTGGTATTATAGTTATAGTATCATATTGATGTTTTAGGTATTATGTATGTAAGTAGAGAAACTAATGTGTGGATTTTATTTCAGACTATTTAATGGAGTATTACATTTCAGAGTAATAAAAAAGTATCCATTACAATAAAGAAGTAATTCTAGGACTGAGTTCTATGCTTAATAACAAATATATATAGTAGGGAAAGATAGCAGTGCAGAGAATTTGAAGGTCAATATATTTTCAACAGACCCTCAACATAGTATGACCTGAATGGCAAACAGGCTTTAGTGACTGCATCTAGTGATAAAGAATTAATAATTGTATTAACTAACATGAAATTCATACTAGGAATTATGTAGAATAAGTAGTGCCAATTTTACAAAACAAATAAGTGATTATGACAGTTTAAATATATAACAAAAGTAGTGAAATTTGGTATGGTAAGTATAATACAGTGTGGTGTTGGTTTATATCATGTGGCTCCTCTTCTGAGGAGAATAATTCACATCCTGACAAATTAGAGGCTATTTTCAAAAACAAATTATTATCAGGAGGAAATCTGATGTGAAGTGATTTGATATATATACTATTTGTTAAAAAGGAATGTGTATATAGAATCCTCTAAAGATTGTGTAAAAAATGAAGAATCAAATTTGGTAAAATTGATGTGCGCTACAAGGTTCTGCAAAGTATCCACATAACAAGAACATTTGTATCCCCTTTAAAGTTAGAATTTTCAAAAAAAGAAAGAAAGGAAGGAAATGCACCCGGGCAAATCTGACACATGTGCGATTGTGTCAGCTGTACCCATTTGCCCTCTTCTTCATTCCTAAAACTTTCCACTGTATTCTTTCTTCAAGGACTCTGGAAGGCCACTTTTCTGAATAAGCGTATATGATTGATTCATTTCTTAATTTTACTGAAGTCTGTGACAAAATATCATTTCCTTAGAGAGATTTATTTTCTGTCTGCGCTACCTAAAACAATGTTCCCTTTCACTTATTCATTGTCTATTATAACTTATCATCCGCTGGTCCCTGATTTCACATGTTCAAGAGTGTGTGTGTATATTCATACTTATTTATTTATTTATTTTTATTGGCTGTTTACTCCACCAACAATCCTTCAGGCCAGGATGGATGTTGTTTTGTTTACTCCTTTCTCCTTCGAAGAAACTAGCTCATAGTAGTTGTTCAATAAACTCTTGCTTATTAAAGAAATATATGTGTGCCTTAATATTAACCAAATGATATTAAAAGTCAGTTAAAATATCTGATTTACTGAAAGAATATGCGAAATAGTCTACCAGCAGTGTGATCCCAGGGAGGCTAGATGTTGAAAGAGCCTTTGGGATTGTATATGATGATATTCTATGAAGGGCTAAATTGTAAGCACCATGTGCATGTATTAAAAAACCCTTTCAGAACAAGTGTTTTATATTTGAACAATCTCTTGCTGCTCCTAGGCTGAAGAGCTGTATCCTAACTGCACTGCTCTTCTTGGGCTTCCTGCTGGGAACACAGCAAGTGCCCTCTTTCCGAGTAAGGAGGCTGAGACTCTCATACCAACAGGAATGAGTGCCTTGAAATTAACTGGTATTTTGAAATTGATCTGGTAGGTAATAATCTTCTATATCTAACTTGTGATTTAGTCTAATTTTAAATTTTAACACATACTTTCTAAAACATAGATGACTTGTGTTGTTGTGTAATGCTAGGCCTGGAAACCAAAAGCTTTTCTAGATTTCGCCTTCAGAAACTGATATATTTTACCTGTTATCCATACAAAGTCCTATGTCAGGTTTTATATTTCAAAATTTAAATATACATTTGAACATGTATGTTAATTTTAAGCATACATGGTTAATAAATTATCTATTTATATCAGTAAACCCTAAGAAGAGGTTGACAATTTGCTTGTTGTCTTAGATAAATCTGGACTCGTGTAAATATAATCAATGATTTTTTAAAATTTATGGTTAATAAATTATCTATTTATATCAGTAAACCCTAAGAAGAGGTTGACAATTTGCTTGTTGTCTTAGATAAATCTGGACTCGTGTAAATATAATCAATGATTTTTTAAAATTTATGTTATTTATTTATTTATTTATTTGAGACAGAGTCTCACTCTGTCACCCTGTGTAGAGTGATATAGCATCATAGCTCACAGCAACCTCAAACTCTTGGCATGAACAATCCTCTTGACTCAGCCTCCCAAATGGCTGAGACTACAGTAGCCTGCCACTATTCCCAGCCAGTTTTTCTATTTTTAGTAGAGATGAGATCTCACTCTCACTCAGGCTGGTCTTGAACTCCTGAACTCAAGCAGTGTACCTGCCTCAGCCTCTCAGAGTGCTAGAATTACAAGCGTGAGCCACCATGCCTGGCCAGTGATGAAGATTTTTTAAATGAAAGATGAAATCTAAAAAATCCAAATTAGAAAATCAGCTACTGGAAAATGGTTAAGTCTCTTGGTACTTTTCCAGAAACTTGTTTTATTTACTTCTTATGATCAATCTGTTAATGGCCACAGGTTTTCAAAATAATTTGTTGTTGTTGTTTGCTATTGTTTGTCTATTTGTTTTCAATATTTGCCTTCTTGCTTGTCTCTATGGTGAGAAGTGGGTTTATATCAAGTAATTACCATCAAGGTACAAGTTCTAAAATATTAACTTGGCCTCTCATCTAGACGTATGGTTCATGAGTAATCCATTGTTAGCATTTCCCATTGAAATAAAGTTCTGGCAATGATTCTAGCTTAGATTTTCAAACATAGAGCTCCCTGCTAATATGTTCAATCTTTAAAAGAAGTGAAGGGCGAGGAAAGACACATGTAACTCATACTCATAAATGTCCGATATATCGGCCTCAAAAGAAAGACAGAGATGTATTATATTTTTCTACTATAACCTACTTCTATGGCTCAGAAATGCAGCCAGGCTTGAACAGATGGAATATGTCTTTAAAAATCATTGTCAATATCTGTATATTTAGCACACAGTAGCATGTTTTAACAAAAAGTTTGTTGATTGGCTTCGAGATCAGCTAAACAATGCCATTTAAGTAGATCTTTAAAAATCAGAGAAGTGGAAGACATTATTCTTAGTAAAGCATCACAAGAATAGAGAAACATGAATCCTATGTACTCAATTTTGATATGAGGACAATTAATGACAATTAAGGTTATGGGGGGGAGGAAAAGCAGAAAGAGGGAAGGAGGGAGGGAGGTGGGGCCTTAGTGTGTGTCACACTTTCTGGAGGCAAGACATGATTGCAAGAGGGACTTTACCTAACAATTGCAATCAGTGTAACCTGGCTTATTGTACCCTCAATGAACCCCCAACAATAAAAAAAAAGAAAAAAAAATTTTTCAGAAGAAAAAAAAAAAATCAGAATAGATACTTAAAATGTCATCTTTTCCTTCCTGGGGGATTGTGACTAGTTCTAATATATCACAGAAATATGGCTTTTGTAGGCACTGTCATCAGATTGAAAAAATTAACAATCTTACTCTAACAAAAGAAGTTAGAATTTTCTTCCTTCAGATAACCAAACACAGCCAATGTTTTAAAGTTAATCAATTCAGATAGAATAAAAAGGAAATTTATTTTTATTTACACAAAATAAAAACAAATACTTCTGAAATACTGTCAATGGCATAAAATTTTCATTATTTAGATGGCTTATTTGATAACACAAGGACAGATATTTAAGATTCAGTTTCTTGAACCATATTGTACATAAACTATGATGCAATTCTTGCATTTAGAATGAGAGTTGTTCAAATGTATGTTACTATGTTTAGATGAAAACTGCCATTATTATTATTATGGTGCCACTTTTACAAACATATTTACCAGATAATTCATCAGAATACTCACCATCTGTTTCAATTATATATCGCTATGTAACAAGCCCCAACAAACTTTACTGATGTGCAGCCATAACCATTTATTTACTTAAGCCTTGCATTTTGAGCTGTTTCTCATAAGGAAGTAGTCACCTGGAGGTAAGGATGGGTTTTATGTTTCAGAATGGCTTCACTGATGAGTGTATGTTAGTTACTTGGACCTTCAAATGTCTAGAATCTCCTCCACACACCCCTTGGCTGGACACCCCCATTTGTGCAAAGTGGCAATAGTGTTCCAAGAGTGTGAGGATAGAACTTTAAAGTCTTTTGAGGTGTAAGCCCAGAAGTCACAAAAAGTTGCTTCTTCATTGCCTTAGTCACAGCTGTTTATAAGCCCAGCTGAGATTCAAGGCGTTGAGAAATAGATTCATTTATTCATGGCAGGAGTGAAAAATAAATTGTGGCCATGTTAAATATTACTAGTTTCCGTGTATTTTAATACAAATTGCTCAAATGTTTTATTTTGAATATTTAAAACTTGCACCATGAAAAACGAGACAAAAAATATTGTTTATTGTGTAGCCCCTCTTTAAAGTGCTTGAAGAATTTATTTATTGAAGGGAGAATATATGGGAAAATGTCCTAACTTAAAAAGAGTACCCAGCTTGAAATTAGGTGCACATTGATTATTTTGGGATAGCTTCAATGACAAAATATTGATTTTGCAAAAATGGTCATCACAGAAAATTAGATATTAATAAGTCTACAACTAATTCTCACAAATTCATAATTTGCTTCAATATAAGAGAAATCCACTGATTTTAAAGTGCATGTAAAGGAGCTTGATAAATACTATAACCCACTACACTTAAATCTTTTCAGTGTTTATTGGGTGGCTGATGTAGTTGGTATCTTTCTTTTGAGAAATGTATGCCCTTCAGAAGATAACTGACTTAAATATAATTTGTAAAAAATAGGAGTTAAAACAAACATGTATATTGTCTGAAGATTTCTCAGTTTAATCTATTACTATTATAACAAAAATCAGTCATACAAATTTAAATGTGATCCATCCTTTCTATAGGAGTTAAAACTAAAGACAAATTTCTTTCTAACTTTAAGAATATGAAATTTGGCAATATGATAACAAGAAACTGAGGTTAGTTTAAGTTGCTAAAACTCTGTTTTCTCCTATGGGTCACTTAAAACTAGGGCATTGTTCTGTTTATCATTTTATTTGCAATATTTACTGGTAAATATGTTGTCATTTATGAAAGTTAGGGGGATAAAATGCTAAGTTACTCTATATAAAAAATACCCAAGTTTAAGCAGATGTCATATTCATAAATCCTCTCAATTGTTATAGAAATCTAAGTAGTAGTCCTAGTTCAAGCCACGTTTGTGACATGTCATATGTGCTGTGACAAGCAAGACCAAAAGCAAAAGTTAGAGAAGGAAAACAAAATAATAAAAGCTTTAAGTTCAAAACCCTAGAACTTTGGTGGTTTTCATCTCCTGTGAGTTTCACAAACATTTTAAAACATGTTAATTATGTCAGCAGATGTGTTTGTTTAAATGACAAATAGTGATGTTTTCATCCCACTTTTTAATTTCATTATAATTAATAATCACCTAAAATCTCTACATTGCTATTCTTATTGTTTTCCAAAGTTAAAACAAAATACTATCACTCAAAATCAGTCAATAATTATCTTTTAGTATTGCTTTATTTAAACATGGTATATGTAATTTCATTTTCAAAAGTGTTTATTTTCTAAGAAATGGAAATACTAGGTGTATGTAACCAAAACAGACAGGGCTCCATGCACATCAATATATTTAAATGAAGCTTTAAATAGGTCATTCTCTCTAGACATTGCATTTTAGTATTAGACATTGAGCATGGCAGTCAAGTTCTTGGGCGACTTGGGGTTAAAAAATACACATGGCCGTTTACATGAACCTTAAATAAACTTGCAGCAGCATTTTTCTTTTCAGTCAACTGACCTTTTTCTTTATGTTTCGTCAGCTATATCTCAGTGATCAGACAGCCATACACGTGGTACACCCACCAGGATTATTATCTAGACCAAAGGCCCAAAGCTCATTGTAGCAGGCTTGTAATTCTTTACAATGTATGCCACGTTAACTGTGTTGGGTTATCTATTCGACAGCTGACTGAGCTGGGCTCTCAAGCTCTTCTCAACAACCATGTAAGAAGCGATGACAATTGTACTACTTCATAACAGCTGCATGGAACTCTGACACACACTTCACAGCAACCAGTCATCTATATAAACCAATTTCAGGAGCAAAATTGCATGGTGCCTCCACTCTGTTATAAACACAATGATATCCACTCAAAGCTGATAAATGCACTATGTTTCTCTGGAGCTTAAAAGAGTAAGTTCCTTGCATCTGAGATTTCTTCCCCACAAATTAAGACTTTTTTTTGTCTTAGCCATAATTTAGAACCTTACAAAGAACAAGACAATTTAGATTTTGAATATCTGTAAAATAACGAAACTTCAGTATTAACATTTTGGTTCTCCAACTACATGCTCTTTTGCTTTTTTGTTTTTTTCTAATATGTATGCCAGGCTTTCCTAACTGATGATCTGAAGCAGAAGGCAAAAGGAAGAAGTAATTAAGGTTTATATACTTACCAATGCCATAGCAATTCTCCAATTAATTACAGTATCTTTTCATGAGATTATACACAATACAATCCTTATTATTGAATTATACATCTACAGGCAACCTGGAAGCCATTGTTAAAACTTAAATGTTAACTACTCCATGTTTGCTGAATAATGAAGCTTTGGAAGATCTGTTAATAACTTTAATAGATTCAAGTAAGATAAAGATGTTGCTAATTTTTTTAATACATCCTTATATCACCAGCATACATTTTTGAATTGAGCTTGCAAGTTTCAGAAAAAAATAGACACCAAAATTTTTCATGTTGATTGTAGAAAACACTGTATATGTGTATATACATATACATGCAACATCATTTCAGATATTAGAAAGTATGTACACGTATGTATTTTTATTTTCCTTATCTTAGAAATTTTATAGGAAGTCATAGGAATGAAGTATTTGAGCTAAGAAAATAGCAAACATAACCTGGTTCTTTGTACCCTCAATAAATCCCTAAGAAGAACACCCTCTTCCCCCCCCCCCCCAGGTGCCTTTTTATACTATACGAGTTCTCTTTTGAGAACTCAAATCTTGTGCCCATTTCTTTTTATTATTTATCGTCTAATAAATTGTTCCTGGACAAGCTGTTTGCAGGAGGTACATGTAGAGAAGGTACAAAGAGCATGTTCCAGGATAGCAGGATTTTTCTTAGGACACCCACTTTTTACTTTTCCTTTTTCACAGCCATATATAGTGGCAGTTGTGACTTTCTGTCTCACGCGGAGTTCTTCTCTTTTGCTCTGCCTCACTGTCACAATGCTCCTAAAAATGTCATTCTTTGTGAGGTTTGCTCCTGATATCCTTGCTTCCTTCTCATGCCAAAGTAAGTGCTAGCCTACCACTGCCAGGTCACACATTCATTCCATTATTATAAGCTGCAATTTGTTTGATTTGCCCTTTCATGTGAATCCTCTTTTTGGATATATACATAACTCTGCTCTGCCACTTTGAGGTGTACAATCACACACACCTCACACCAGCTTCTTCTGTTAGCATCTTCCCCTATGTCTGACTTTCCTTCTATTTAGCAGAACTTCATAAATCATAGTTTGAGGTAACAGTGATCTTCTAGTTTCGTTGAGGAAGAACATATGTTTCTGTTGCATGTTCTGTATATTTTATGATTATTTCTAAGAAAATAAGGGAATGTAGGAACTGAGTGCACTGGCTGTGCCTGTAATCCTAGCACTCTGGGAGACCAAAGTGGGTGGACTGTCTGAGCTCACGAGTTCAAGACCAGCCTTTGCCAGAGCAAGACCCCATCTCTAAAACTAGCCAGGCTTTGTGACAGCGCCTTGTAGTCCCAGCCACTTGGGATGCTGAGGCAAGAGAATCACTTGGGCCCAAAATTTGAGGTTGCTGTGAGCTGTGATGCCATAGAACTCTATCAAGGGCAACAAATCTAGACTCTGTCTCAAAAACAAACAAACAAAAAGAAAATAAGGGAATTTTATTTATTCTGTTTTAAAAGACAAAATTGGGCGGTGCCGGTGGCTTAATGGAGTGGGGCACCAGCCCCATATGCCGGAGGTGGCAGGTTCAAACCCAGCCCTGGCCAAAAACTGCAAACTAAATAAATAAATAAATAAAAGACAAAATTATTTCTCTTTAATTTTGAAATGCATTGTTGAATGTATTTTTAGGATTTTATATTCTGGAATTAATGAATCATTAACAGATGATAGATAGACTGCCATGGATACAGGGCTGGGCTGGGATCAACATGACTACAGATAATCTACCGGCTGGGCAATTGTTACTGATATGAAAGAAACGTTGCTTTTAGCCCCAGAATCTGAACACAGAAATATGCAATATTTATAGCTATCAACATAATGTAAGACATTTATTGTTATTATCTCATTTAAATCAGTTTTAAGAAGACCACACTACAGCAGAAATTGAAACTTGAAAAACATCATAAAAAATGCAAATTTTATCATGATATGTACCAGATATATCAAAACTTAAGCATTTTCAAGTATTTTTTAACTCTTTTAAAGTCTAACTTTTCTCAAAGTAAATATTTAGGCGCATAAGGGAAACCTAACCTGAATTCTTTATCAGAATGGCATAATGAAGAAAATCTGCAGAAGAGTTCTTCTACCCAAAAGAAATGGTCAGTGATTGTTTATTCTGGGTTTATTTGCAGGTGGAAATAGCTGATCCTTGATGCATGTCTTTTGTTCTCCCCTAATTACTGATTCTGTGCATGACCTCTGGAATTGAGGCATGTATTCCACATAATTTGGGGGGGTTCTTTTGTCATAGCTATGTCTTTTATTATTAGTTAACTGTTTGATAGGAAGCAATTGGTTTACCCTATTTCCTCATCTGGACTTAAGTATAAGTTCCCTGACTACTCTAAATTGATATATCTGAATTATTCTAAGTAAATCCAATTATTTCTGCTAAAAAAGAATACTCAGATTTGGATTAGAACCATATGGTTTGGATATTAGCATTTTGGCCCACATATAACTCAAAATCCATTCTTCTCCTACCAATGCTCACTAATTTACATTTCAAAATAGGATGATATTTTAAAATCCTAAGATATTGCAAAAATAGGATACAACTAAACCAAACTCTTTCTAAATTGAAAAAAGATGGATAATTTAAAATGAGAAACACTTTAAAGTTTGGATGCAACCAAAGTAATGTATTTTTCCTTCTTAGAGTAATGTGTTCTTTCACACCAAAATCATCACCATGTATCAAAATGCTAGAAAATATAAATCTGATGTGCTTCAATATTCTTGTACTGAATAATGGCTTACCTGGTATTAATGGAATTTTTCCCTCAATATATATTTTAGTAAAAGTATTTTCTATTTGGAAAATAAAGGGACGATAAGTTGTTTATATACAATAGAAACTCAAGAAAGTAAAGTTTTGAAAGAAAATATTCTAAGAATGGTATATTTATAATTAATGTCTCCACATGGCCCCTGATGCTTTGACTCTGCAGCTCGTATTATTTTCAAGTATCAGCCAGAATAAACACTGGCTTTGTTATAGGGCAGGCTGATCTAAAGAGCCATATGTGCTCCAATGACACAGCACAAGGAGGGAGGCAGACAAAGGCCTTTGCTATGAATTTATTTTCTTTTTTTTTTAATTTAGATTGTTCCCTGGATCTACTTTTATCTCTTCTAGTTCATTCAAATAGTTCATTTAAATCATTTCTTCTCTATAGCCTGTACCTACACACACACACACACACACACACACACACACATATATATATAATCCAAATCAAATGTCTCGTGTGCAAAGCAGAAAGGTTTGGTCTGATCCTGGCAGATTTTTGTTCTGTTGTATCTCTATAACCATACTACCTAATTAAATTCTGTCACACTTTTACTAAGACAATATAGGTCAGGTACATGAAAAGAGGGGGAAAAAAGAGTCAGTCAATTATTGTAACAAAATTGGCTTTCAGTAGTACCACATTGGATCAACCTGCTTTCCTTGCCACTGTCAGGTCCTCCCAGGCCTTTGGCACCTGGTACCCAACCACCTGCTGATTTACTTGAGCCTAAACACATTTCTTTCCAAGGTCTTGATATTTAATTGTACAGTGAATTTTCTGTCTCTTCCAAAGTCTTTTTTCCACTGTAACATATTTAGTTAATGAACACAAACTTTCAGAGAAAAAAAAGTGAGGAGAAAATAACCTCTAGTATGTAAATAAATTGTCCTGCAGGCGTATTTTGCATAGAAATAATAAAGTCATGAGTATTAAGTTATGTAGCACATCAACAAAAGTAGAAGCAAACATAGCAAATATGTTTCTTCCTTGTGTTTAAGTGTTCTTAAAAAAACATAACAAGGCGTAGTCTTTTCTAAATACCCAGAAAATCTGAATGTCTTACATTTTCCAATGACTTAATAATTACAGCAGGTGCTATTAAAATTTCTGAAAGACAAGCTAACTACAATCTTTGACCTCACACTGAGTTTACTTTCCTCTAAGTTCTTGTTATCTATTACTTTTTACCAACTCAATGAATAATGAGAAATATATGATTTCTTCTTATAAGGTCTAAAAGGAATTGCAGTTGCTAAAATAATACCACGTAACCAACATATTTTGTATGATCAATGGCAAAAAATATTTCTTTAGGAAGGTGATTTTAAAGTAACATATCACACAACAATCAATTTAATTTATTCTGTAGGTGTGGGGTTTTTTGTAATGATATCTACTGCTATTTTCATATTTAACAGTATAAAAACCACAGGTTAGCAAAACTATACTTGATGTTGCAGTTGCAGATATGGCCACATCACTTGGGAATATTTTAAATATTCCTGAAGGCAGACAGAGGCAAAGTAAAGGGACATGAAACTGAACAGGTGTTCTATTTTCAGACAGGTTGAGATGCAGAGTCTCTACCATTATTTTCCAATTTTAATTGTCTTGGTAAAAATAAACTAGCACTAATATTCAGGATATGAGAAAAACTCATGTAATAAAAATGAATGAATAAAACTCATACATTTTACTCTAAATAAACCTTCATCAGGACCTACGTTGATAGTTAATATTTTGTCTGTGAAAATAGTTATAGTGTGCAAGAGTAATCTTGCTCTTATACCTGTAATATCTATTTATTTCATAATCCTAGAGTAAAGATTGTTCTTCATGAAGAGGTACTAGAACTTTCACTGATAAATAAGTCAGAGAAGATCATAGTAAGAAATATACTAAGTAAACATTAAAAGAAGTAGTATATTATCATTAACCAAGTAAATGCTTTTTTCTGAATATATACAAATTTTCCCATGTAACCTAAGGTTTAACTTTAGAAAGATTTTATTGGATACTTGGGAGAGATGTATTCAAAGGATAATGGTTTATTTCTGCAGTGGCTCTACTACCGTCTCTTAACTAAGAAATTATTATTGCCTTCTAAAACATCTCCCTCAGCAAACCCGTCCTACATAAATGAATATAATTTTGGTTTATTTCTTTCCACCAAAATTTTCAAACTCATATCCTACTTGTCTTTCACTGTAGCATGAACTTTTCGGAGGACGCTCTTCCCTTTTCTTGAACTCCATTCTTTCTTTTCCATTCAGGCCAATAGGCAAAATCTACGTTTCTCAAGTAGGACTCAACTCAAATGTCACCCCTTGTAACCAGAATGCCACACTCCCATTCTTAATGTTATTTCTTTTAGATTCTAATGATGAGACTTCATGTTATTTTCTTACATTTCATTTTAATTGTGTATATTCTTTCTCTTTTTATGGAAGGTAGAAAAGGTAGTGACTTCAGTCAATCAAACTTGTATATTAATTTCAGCATCCCCACTTTTCATTTTTATGGCTTTAGAAAAATGAATTAACCTTTCAGAGCCTCAATTTCTTCTTATTTAAAATAAGAATAGCAATATTGACTGCACATATTTTCAGGGCAATTAAATGAAATTAAGTACATAAAATCCTCATCATATTGTCTGAGAGAGTATACTAGGTATATTAGGACTATCCTACAGTCAGTGTCTATGGTTTACTCACTCTTATAATTCAAATGCCTCAGACAATATCTTGCATAGGTCTACCTCACCCAACTTCTTAGTAGTCTAAAATGTCCAAGAGAATATAAGAATTTCTACTCATAATCATGAACAATATAATAACCCAGAAAAGAAGAAACATAATGTTAAGCTGGAGGAAAACAGGAAAGCTACAATAGGTACATCCACATCTTCAATTTTTTTGCTCTACTGCAGGGTTATTTACCAAATTAAGCAGTCGGTGGAAATGCTGAATCCACACATTATTCCAGATCTGCCATTTCACAATTCCTGTGCCCTCTCAAAAGCTCCATTGTTTTCATTAATAAACTGGGTATTACATACATGACTTGATATAGGGTATTGTTGAGAGATTGAATGAGATGATAGTTACAAATATATTTGGCAAACTGAAAAAGAAAATAGCTTTTAAAGCCAAACTCACGCAATCTTGTATTCAAGTATTCAATACTAGTTAGCAAATAAGAGAGAATGTTTCTACAATTGTAAATATAGGTAATAGTATCTACCTTGCAAAAGGTTTAGGAGGATGTGAATAAATATACATAAGCTTGAGGTTACATAGTAGTTGGTCAAATGTGCTAATATGTTTTATAAGGCATTGTTTTATCATAAAGAATTACTAAGAATACCAAATAAATATAACTATTTTGATATTTTAGTGTTTCTATTCATGTATTTTAACATGGATTTAGTTCTTTCTTTCTTTCTTTCTTTTTTTATTGTTAAATCATAGCTGTACATGTTTGTGCAATCAAGGTGTACAATGTGCTGGTTTCATATACAATCTGAAATATTCTCATCAAACTGTTCAACGTAGCCTTCATGGCATTAGCTTAGTTATTGTATGTAGACATTTGTATTCTGCATTTAGTAGGTTTTGCCTGTACCTATTTGGATTTAGTCTTAAAATAATTAAATCTAGTTGAGCATATTAAGTTTTGAAAATTTACCTTTCTCCTTTCTTCTACTCATACCATTATTTCCTAAATTCATCATCAACGACTCAACCATAACACTTTGCTCTCTCCTATTACAAGAGATAATGTTTACGATGTCTTTATTTTAGCAGCGCCTATAGATATGTAACCTTGCCCAAAGAAATTGGCTCCTGTTAGGGACTAAACATAAGAAGGGGGTCGCTGCAGGCAAAGCCCTGGAACCATAATGGAAGTGAGCATTTCATATTTTAATTTTGTCAGGTGGTCTGTACCCCGCTAAGAGTACTTTATAACTACTTAATATTTCCTAGTCATTTGAATGTAAATAAGCTTGTCAAGAGAATTTGGGTAACTTTTTTATTTTTATTTTTTTAAGCAAGCATGCTTGGCAGGCAGGTTTTCCCAAGACCTCCCAGCTTTAATTTTAAATTTCAAAAGCTTCACATTTAATCCCTTGAGCTGGCCTGGTACCTTGTACCATCTGTTCCCATGGTTTTGTTATAACAGTGAGCACCTGCAGAGTTTTGCAACATTTCAAGCTGATTGTGGACAAAAATCAAAATAATTATAATTTTCATAAAGTAAAGACTTCTATTCAGACACTACAATCCCATCTAACATGGATTTTGGAAGACCAATCTTGCTCATAATTTGTTTCATATGGATAAGGGTAATTTATTTCTATTTTGTTTTTGTGGAAAATCAGTCCTTTAAAACATATGCACAATCAATGTGGAATTCTCACACTCTAGTTACATGCAGAAAACTCTTGGATAAACCTCATCAGTTTCTACATCAGGGCTTTTTGTTATATTTTGATAAGACAAAGCTATTAGTCAACAGCTGTAATGAGATTTCCCTTCTTTATAATTGTTCACTTTCTTTGTTCTTCTTGTCTGTTTTTATCAATAGCAACAAAATATCCCAAAGACTTTTTGTTCAAATGCTTTCACTATCAATAGAAACAAAACATTTGTGTATGATCCATTAAAGACAGAAAGGGGAAAGATACAGTAAGTGCTTATGTTCTCCTTATATCTTAGAAATAGAAAAGTAATTCATGTAAATGTAAGATTCATAAGGTCAGTAGAAAACCTGTGATTTTCTTTTTATTATTAAATCATAGCTGTGTACATTAATGCGATCATGGGGCACCATACACTGGTTTTATAGACCGTTTGACATATTTTCATCACACTGGTTGACAAAGCCTTCCTGGCATTTTCTTGGTTATTGTGTTAAGACATTTATATTCTACATTTACTAAGTTTCACATGTACTCTTGTAAGATGCACCACAGGTATAATCCCACCAATCACCCTCCCTCTGCCCATCCTCCACCCCTCCCCTTCATCTCCCCTTCCCCATATTCTTAGGTTATAACTGGGTTATAGCTTTCATATGAAAGCCATAAATTAGTTTCATAGTAGGGCTGAGTACATTGGATACTTTTCTTCCATTCTTGAGATACTTCACTAAGAAGAATATGTTCCAGCTCTACCCATGTAAACACGAAAGAGGTAAAGTCTCCATCTTTCTTTAAGGCTGCATAATATTCCATGGTGTACATATACCACAATTTATTAATCCAACTGTGTATCGATGGGCATTTGGGCTTTTTCCATGATTTAGCAATTATGAATAGGGCTGCAAT